>VWPW01014316.1:587509-622206 GCA_013389825.1 Crypturellus undulatus
GCCGAGGACATGGAGCCGTGAGTGGCGGCGGGGGGAGGAGCGCGGGGGTCGCCGCGCGCGCGCGCGCGAGGCAGCGGGGGGCCCGCGTCCTCCCGGCGGCCGTTGGGCTCTCACCGTTGAGGGCTTCGGCCGTTGGGGAGGGGCGCGCGCGCTCTGCCGCGGGAGAGCAGCGGGAGCCGTTGGCTCTTGGGCAGGGGCAGGCAGAGCCCTCAGCCGCCGCGTCGGAGCCGCTTGGCTTTTCCCCCCCCGCGGAGGCCGGGGGTTAGCAGTGCTGAGGGCGCGCTCGGGTTCTCGTCTGGGAAGTGAGCTCGCCGGGGGTTTGAAGGAGTCTTCCCGAGGTTCTGGTTTGCAAGTTGGAAAACAGAGTAATGACCCACTTCTTGGGAGAATGCTGAGTTCCTGTCCATCTTACTTGGTGAATAAAAATCTGTATTTCTACTCGGAGGCTGTAAAAAAAAGTTAAAGACGAGCAAATTTGTTTTCCCAGATACGTGTCCTCATGGATAGAGAAACAATAGTGACTAATTATTTAGATCTCATTTTAAAAAGTCATTCAAAAGAAAAAAAAAAGAAAAGCCCTTAGCTGTTTAGTGTAGACATGGTTAGCTGTCAGTTGCCATGTAACAGTACTGCGTGGGCTTTTAGTATCAGTTGTATGTATCACTTCATGTAATCATATGCTTCCTTCGCTGTTAACCACAGCGGAATGCATCTGAAAGAAGGAATCAAGGTCTTCTGAGGGTCACCAGAGCAACGTCTCTAAGTGGTGAGAATGTAGTGTGTGCAGATAGATCAGGTACTGTAAAATGTAGGTAGCACATGTAAAACCTTAATCAAAGTGGAATGAGATACATGTGGTAGTAGTCAGAGGAAAAGATACAGAGCATGAAGATGGGCAAGTTATTTTTAATTTTGATAGCAGCTGTTTAATCCCAACTGTTAAACAACCGTTTAATCCCACTTGCGTCATGGCTTCCCAATCTGTAAAATGAGATTCTTAAGTGAAAAGTGTTTCATAAAAGTGTGTTTCTTGAGAGGGTAATGGTACTGGCTGTTGTGCAGACAAGGGAGGTGATTTGAAGATGAGAAATAGCCCAATACAAATATTTTACTTAACAATTTGAGTTAAGGCTTTAGTCAAAGAACAAAGGTAAATCCTCTTTTAAATCTCACATGTATAGCTACTGAAAGATTGCAGTTAGATAAACTTTCAAGTGTCTCGGAGTGCATGTTTCCATTCTAACACAGACTGTGTTGTGTACAGTTTATTTTTAAAAAATCCCGACTGCTATGTGAGATGTGTAATATTTCTCCATTTGTATCTCTGTGCTTTCTGCTCCTTTGCAGTGCATTTTAAACATACTTAGTTTAGTTATAAAATAATTAGATCTGCCTGAGTCGAGGTAAAATTCAGTACAGATTGCTAAGCCTGCCTGAGAAATCTGCTAGCACTTGCATGGTTAGTCTTGTGCTTCAAACAGGCTTGGCCATATGGGCTGATTAGAGACCATGAATAAAACCACTTTTTTTTTTTTAAACCTATTTGAATAAGTGTTTCCAGATTGAAGGTCTTTTGCCATTCCTGTAAACACCTTTCACATGTTTCATTAAAACAGGCTGTTAGTGAAAAATCATTACCTTACACTTATAGACAGGCTGTTAGTGAAAAATCATTACCTTACACTTATAGATATTAAAAAATTAATGTAAATTATTTCCAAAAGAGAGATGCTAAACACTGAGCATATAAGAGGATCATTTAATATGCCAGTGATAGGTTGAAATAAGACACTAATAACCCAAGGAATTATTCTTAGTGCGTGGAGATGCAGTGAAAAATACAGCACTCGATAGTAATGCTATGAATTATGGTTTGCTCTTATAACCGTAGTTAAAGTTTTGTTGCAGTCTTACATTTGCTCTTAACCAAAACAGATACATGATTGTCATGATTTAAAAAGCGGCAAGTATTTTTACAGGGTATCTCAGAGTTATAACAGCATTAAAATATCCTTTTAGTGTTGTTGTAAATGTTACAGTGTAAACTTCTGGGTTGCTACTTTTACCTTTTTGTGAATAAAGTCTTTGATGTTTACTAGTGTTTGGGTAAAAACACTGCCTGATTACTGGTTTGAAGCCAGTAGGTTCATAGCAAATGACTCCAGAGAAGATTGAGGACTGATTAATCATATGAATGTTTAGAAAGCACTCCCAAAGGGCAAAAGTCTCTGAGAGCGTGCACACAGTCAATATACGTGCAGTGTCCCAGCCAAGCTAGGCAACTCATTATGTTTGTGCCAATGCAGACAGGTTTAATTCTGAGATATGTGGCTTGCCAAGTTTTTCTAGTGCCCTTTCCTCCATTGGAAGCAGGCTAATATTGCTTGATTGTGAAGTTATATTCTCTGTCAATTCTGTATTTCTGTGGTATAATATGGTAGTTCCCGGTGTAGGTTTTTCTGATAATTGGGTTCTGCATTAAGTTGCTTGTAGTAATCTTATAGATTGCAACTTTTGCTAGTTAGTAATGAAAGTACAGTTCAAAGTGTTAAGTAAGAGAATCCAATTGATTAAGATGTAAGATTCCTGTAACTAAAGGAGAATAATTTAACAACACTTTAGAAGTATAGTTTGTATGTGTCAGTCAAATGGGTAGGTTACAAAGATAAGCTGTCCTTCCCCACTGCAAATTTGTAGAGAAAACTTCATTTAAAATACTTCCCTAAGCTATTCAAGCTGCTACTCTTGCATGATACTTTACTGTGAAATCAGAAATGCAGTTAGAGATATCTCTTTCCAAAATGTGAAATATTACTGAAAACCTCCTTTAGATTAGTGGTTTCTAGATTTTGCACTTTGATGCAGTGTCAGGGAGCATTTCGGAAACCAGTAAACAGTATGGCCACTCAACCTGCTGTATCTGCACATACTGTGCAATAGCATTCTGTTGGTCAAACCAGTTTGGAGTATGAAGCACTGCACTTAATCTATCTGATCACATAGAAATCTAATCCACCGGTGCAGGATTTTTGTCAGATCCACCATAGATTGATATTTATGAATGAGTTTTGAGTTGTCTGACCTCCCCCGCTAAAAATGTTCTTTGAGTCTGACTTGTCACATTTGCTTCACTTCCTAGATTGCTTCTATCAATTTTTCAACCTAAACACTTAATCCTAGTTTTTTTCTTCCCTTTCTTTCCAAACTCTATCCTGCTGGTAGATACAACCTTTCAGGAAGCTACTTTTTGTGATCTTGATATGTTTACTTTGGTGTATTCATTCTCCTCAAACATTGCACTCAATTGTGAGAAGTGAAGAAATGTAAATAGTTTGTCTTCTGTGTTTCATTTATTTTGTGACTGTTTGCTTTATATGTAGAGGATTGTATTTTCAAACTTTAACAGCCAGAAATCAATGGATTTTTTTTTCCCATTTGAGAGCTGAAATTGTTCTGTTGTAAAGTCCCAAGGACTAGAAGTCTAAAGATCCGCTTGCCCCTGCCTTAGACTTTGTGATAAAATTTTTGAGTGCTGATAATACAGATATGAGCACCAAACTGTGATAGTTAAGACAGTCTAAGAAAGATGAGGGGCAAGTCTGAGGCGTTTTAATTGCCTTTATTCAGCTCTGAACAAATCCTATGACTGCTCTTCAGCATTTATGTTAATCTAGTCTTGTAAATGTTATAGCCAAACTCTCTCAAGGTATGTTCTATGCCATGTAAGTGCTATTTCACTTGTTTTGTCTTCATCCCGTTGTTTTGCTTTAAATTCTTTTGGACAGATTCATGTTGCTTTGTTGGCCTGTAAAATAGCACATTTATATAGTCAGTCCCTTAACTAAGACTTCAGGAATATCAGTGTAAGAGAAGGGAAGAGATCAATATGTCCCTATTCTAAGCAGTTTCCTCTCCTTGGGAACTACCGGCATGACTGTTCTTACCTGCCACTGCCAAATTCATACATGCACTGAGCATTTTGACTATCTGATATTATGCTGTCCAGAGATGGTTTAGAATGAAGAAAGAGCCAGTGTCTGTGTGTGTCTCCTGGAGAGCCTGCAAGTGCATCTGTGCTGTGGCCCATGAGGTGCCTCTTGCCATGATGCCCTGTGAGTGCTGCAGAGCAAGCCCCATGCCCTTCCCTGCAAGGACAGTAGAAGATGAGGCGGCTTCACTTCCTGCATTTTGAAACATCTCACAGAAATGTGGATTAGGAAGTTTATGAAAAAGGGAACACAGAATGTGCACTGAAAATCATAAATACCCTGCATCAGATTGTAACTGCCAAGTGGATTCTAAGATATAAGCTCTAAGAGCAGTGCAAGCATATTTTATACTTCCCCTTACGTGCACAACACTCTTCCAGTTTTTAGTTCTTCTCAACTCAGACTTTGCAATCCAGACCTGATTTCTGTGTGCTGGGTAGTTCTCAGTGGGTTCTCTCCTATGAACTGTGGGTGGGTTGGTGTCCACTTGAACCCTTATATTTATTTTAGGCATATCAGCATTTTTATGTACTAAGCATTTACTTGTTAAGATTAGCATTTGTGTAAATTGAGATATTATCCCATGAATGGAGTTCTTGGGTAGATAGGAAACATCAGATCATCTGTAGAACCGAAAGAGTCCTTGAAGCACTGCAGATAGCATAATATCCCTATTTAATACTGTGCAAATAAAGTAGCTTTGAAGTGGTTTAAGTGCATCAAGACTGCACTGTTAAATATTGGTTTAACTGGTGTAGTGTAACTACAAGTATTACTTAGAATTCTTCAAAGTCTACTTAAAATCATATTTATCTATGAAACATCTGTGTGATTCAGCTGAGGTCAGAACATGTTCTGTGCTGTTCATGTTTGTTAATTTTGTGTGCAATGTATTCTCTTTTTTCCTGTATGATCAGCTATTCTGCCTTCTTAGGCTTTTGCGGGGTTTTTTTGGTCAGCATAATGGCATATAGAGGAAAGTTGAACTATGTTTGCAGGTGCTATCTCAAGAATCCTGTAAAGCCAGGCTGTGCAAACTTGTAATGTGTACATTTACTTACTTGCAGTTCTTCCTGCTCTGTAAATAATCTCCTCTACCACCTGAGTTAAATTAAGATTATCATATGTCAAACTTTACTGTAAAGGATTAACATTATTATTTCAGCAGTGTTTTGTTTGTAAAGAATTCAAATACTTAGAACTGAGATGATTATTTAATCTTTTAATGTGAGTTACTTCCCTTGCTTCCAAGAGCTCCTTAGCAGGCATGCAGGGTCCTCAGAGGCTGCAAGGTGCACTAATGAAAAGTCTTTCCCCACACTTCTTAATTAGTGTGATGGTAGAGCAATTTCTTTCCATGATGGTGCATTTGTGTTTTATTCTTGCAATTTTATTGTAGGAAAATACCACCACCATACCCCAAACATACTGCTTTACTGCATAAACAGCACGACTTTCTAATAATGGTACCTCCTAGTACAGCAATAGAAAATAAACTTTATGCTGAAGGAATTCTGACATAATTCCAAACTAAGTGCTAGATGTATTTTGAAACACAAGGTTTGTCTGTGTGCTTTTTTTTTGAACTGTTCATTTAATGAAGAAGATGGTAGAGAAGGGATATGATAAACAGTATTTATCTTTGGTCATATTTCCCTTATGCTAACAGGGCTGGAAACTCCCTGTTTCCAAGAGAATGCAGTCAGTTATTTCAGTACTTTTTTATTTTATCTTTAACCCAATGTTACTTGAAGGTAGACTGATATTTGTACACCAACCAATTTGGGAGGAGGAGTCATTGCTTTATATGTTTTTCCATTAGAGTGGCTAATGATAAACTTAGGTTCAAGTTTCTTTTTCCCAAGCTGTGAGCAAGCTCAGCCATGAGTTCAGAGCCTGAGCTTGCACAAGTAGCTGGGTTGAAGCTCTGCTTTACTCCACAATTGTTCCTGTAGGGGAAGTTCCTGGAAGGATGAAGTCTGTCTTTGGGGTGTAGAAAACTAAGATCATGTGCAGATAACTGAGCTATAGCAATGTTGACAATCCCTTTAGCTTAAACTGTTGTGGTATCAGATGTGGTATCTCAGAAATTTACATTGCTGACACAGGAACTAGAAATAAGTTAATTTTTTTCTTCCTTTGAGTTCAGAAGTGTTACCACTCACTTAAGTTTTAGGACAGTAGAAAGCTCTACAATAAAAGTGAATGTACAGAATTCATGCATTCAGAGATGGATATGCACATAATTATGTCTCTTAGCCTAAGTAATTGTTACTACATTGTATATAAATTACAGTTGTGTATAAAACAATGTTACTGTCAGGTGGTCTTGGTGTTACTACGTGATCACAGACATTGGTTTAATTTTCTTTGTGGAGGAAAGAGTGGTAATTTTTTTTCCCTCTCTTCCTTTAGAAATGTGACTTGCAGCTCACTCTGTGCTTTCTTTTGCTTCCTGTAGGCTGGCACCAATGCGATTATATACCCTGTCCAAGCGGCATTTTGTCCTGGTCTTTGTTGTATTCTTTGTTTGTTTTGGTTTGACAGTCTTCATAGGAATAGCAGGTAAGGATGCTGTCTTTTTTAAAAGATTAAGTTTTTGTTTGCCTTGTCTAAATGTGTTGGTCTTTAAAGAAGCACTAAGGTGCTAATAAGCTTAAGTGCCCCAGAGATGCCTGAGAGGTTTTGCTGTAAATCTAAGTCTGGAATTTACAGGGAGGGGAAACTTTATTCTGTCTCATTCTTTCAGAGAAGTGCTACCTACACAGATTTGGTATTTGCCTTCCTTTGCAGGGGACAGGAACTAAGATAAAAGGGAGAAAAAAAAGCTTCATTATAGCGTAATTTTCCCCCAGACTGCTACATTAATTTTCTTACTTGTATGTCCATCTGTGAAATGATGCTACTAATATTTGATCTGCTCTTAGGAAGTTGCTGACTGTTTATAAAGCCTTATAAATGTTGAGTGATAAGTGCCATAGAAATACAAAATATTTCAGTAATGTAAAAATAGGAGTGTCTGTTGTTGAACATACCTGAAATTAGTTCTTTAGTTTTGAAGGCTTCTGTGAAAGTCACAAAATAATGTGAAAGAGTGAGCACCATTAATGTCTGGATACTTGTCCTGGAGACTGGCCTGCTGTGTTTCAAACCAGACAGCCTTTGCAGGTCCAAGAGGTACTTGAAAAGGGGCAGGTTCACTTAACTAGAGAGCTGCCTGGTGCCTCAGGGCAGCTTTGGTCTCACAGAAGTAATGTGGGCAGGCGGAGAATGGTCATGCTCATTAAGCAACCCCTTTTTCCCCTGCTTGAACATAACTTTAAGAGTTTATCATCTCCCCCAAATTTACTATTTTTCCCTTAATCAGGATTTTCTCTTGTGTCACTCCTTGGCACTTCTCTTAAATGTCCATAAATTTGTCGCTACCTCTACCCCATTCTACTTTCTAAGCCAGTAGCTGGCACATAGGTGGGACGTACATGTGTATATCTGGGTCATATAGAGGCTTCCCACTCACAGGTAGATATCCCGCCCCTGTGGTCTCTCCCTTACCCATCCTTACTTGTCCCTGGTAGAATGAGGTGGCCCACGGAGCCTTGTCACTCACTCAGTGGCTCCTGCCTGCCTGGGGAAGAAGGGGTGGTTAATTTGAGACAGCT
Organism: Crypturellus undulatus; assembly: GCA_013389825.1. Taxonomy (NCBI): domain Eukaryota; kingdom Metazoa; phylum Chordata; class Aves; order Tinamiformes; family Tinamidae; genus Crypturellus; species Crypturellus undulatus. The sequence goes on from VWPW01014316.1 coordinate 595,158, forward strand.
GTTGTTCCTCCACGCCTCATAGGAAGGATGCTCTTCAAATAGCATTAAATAATAAAATCTGTCTGCTAAGAAAAATCTTTATTTCCTGCTGTTTGACTTAGAATAGAAGCCTAAGGTCCACGTAGACTGCTTTCCAGTTCATAAAAATAAAATAGTGATATTCCTTGTGACTTGGTGCTGAAGAGCATTACTTGACCCTTAAGGTATAACTTAAATACGTTTATAAAATCCCATCTTACATGAACGATTAAACGTAAAACTGGAATGACTAAATTTGGTTTGAAAAGTGAGCCATTCTTGCAGTTCTGTGTTTATATATGATTCTTGTGTATTGACAGCTGCAACAATGTGCCAAAATACTGTAATTAGTAATGAGGCTGAGAGCAGTGTTCCTTGAAGATAAAAGCTGAGTATTTTCTTCCTAAGGAGTAGTAACCCTTGAAAGAGAGCTCTTGGTCGTGTGCTGTGCTCTGTGTGTGCGCCTGTGCACTGAAGTCATGTTGTGATTGCAGGAGGCTTGAACGCACCCACCACAGTTCACTTTGGGAACTGCCGCTGCTGCTGGACTCATGTGTCAGTGCACCGAGTTGCTGACAGAGCAGAGATCCAGTGCATTATTACAGCTTAATTATTTTTGAAAGAATTATGTTTACCTTGGGAGGAGAAGCACTGAACACTTAAACTGTGATGTTCTTCATAGGTTTGTTGACAGCTTCCTGCTTCCTTTGAATAGAGGGAGAGGTGCTCCCGAAACAGTGCTCACTCATGCCTGGGTGCACAGTGAGTAACACTCACCAAACCCACTAAGTAAATGCAAAGGTGTTAGCTGGGCTGCTTGTACACACTGTTCCTCATACTCAGCATCTCCAACTGCAGTTTGGGGAGCCTAGAAGAGCCCTTCTCATCTGAGAGAGGGTGGTTGAATCTGAGGTAGCTCTTTCTCCCAATTTTTGTATCTTCCCTTTTATCTATATGTCTGTGCTATTTTGGGACATCTTGAGATGAGTCCAAGTAATATACAGGATGCTGAGCTTTTCTGTTCATGAGCTTAATTTTTCAGTGACCTGACTGAAAACTGAGCAGCAGTTACTGTAACTGCCCTAGAACCTCATGAATTTTTTGGTTGCTGCTTTTAAAAACTGGGATTATGACCCTATTCTACTCTAGTATTTTTTAATATCTTCTAGTTAAAAAGGGAGAAAAGAAACGTCAAAAAATCATTCTTTATTATCTAAATACTGGAACATAATAATACATCAACTGTGACCACTAATTAAAATGTTGCTCTGCTTTTTTAAAACAAATACAGCTTTCCAAATAATAATCTGGACAGTTTTGTACATCCTTGAGAACTGAAAAAAAATCAGTAATTCAGAATTGATTTTGTAGCAGATGGCTGTTGGTAAATTTGGAATAAATTTTAATATGACATTTTAAAGGTGTTGGGTCAAATACTTAAATTTTATATTTCAAGACAGTAGTATGGGTAGTTACTATTGTAATTAGAGGGCTTGCAGAATCCCAAGTAATGCTGCATGTTTAAAGCTGTTATGACAGTTCTAAATACTTCTAAAATATTTCTTACCTATAAAGAGTTCATGTCGCTCATTTATAAACTCCATTTCCAGTGTTTCTTCTTATTAACTTAGAATGCTTAGGTCTTTTTGAATAGTTGATTTGCTTTCATATTTTTAATAACAAATTTGTGACTGGAACAGAATGTGTTTTGAGGACTAATAATTCTGATTAAGTTGACAGACTAAATAAGTAAAGAGTGGGAACCTTTGTTGGAGAAATCTAGTTGTAATTGGGAAACCTCTGGATGGCCCAAATATACACATGTACATCCTACTTATGTCCCAACTTGTTATATCTCTCCTCCATGGTCCTCCAAACCCCAGTGTATAGGTATAGGTCTTTTCCATTCTTTTCCTTTGATTTTTCAATCTTAGTTCTTTTGTGTACGTACATATGCATACTCTGGTATCTTTACCTCTTCTCTCAAATGCTATATGTTCTTGCAGACCTAAGAAGGCAAAGGGGAGACTTCACTGCTGTCTGCAGCTACCTTACTGGAGGGTGTAGAGAAGGTGGAGCTAGACTCTTTTTATAGGATTAGAGGCAATTAATACACGTTGAAACATGGGAAATTCCAATTATATGTTAGATTTTTTCTTTTCCATTTGCTTTTTACTATAAACATGCTTAAATCTTTGAGCAGATTGTGGGAATCTGTGTCCTTGGAGGTGCTTGGGACTTAACAGGCATGAAAAGCTTGATTTAATAGCTGTTTTGAGGAGGATGTTGGGCTAGATAACCCATAGGGTCTTTTCCAACATAAATTATGATTCTGTGGTTGCCCTATTGTTATATTCAGAACTAGAGTCAGGATAGGGATGGACAGATGCATTTGATTAATGTCTGTGAAGTGTCTGTGACTGGATCCAGAATGAATGGAGGAGCAGTTGGATGAAAAGTCTGGGTGAACTGCCTACAACTGAATGTGAAACTCCATTGATTAAATGGAGTATGTATTTTAAGAGAAATTCTTTATAGAACTTCTTTGCAATTAATATTTATTTATGTGAATGTATAGAGATGTGTGTATGTTTATATCAATATATTTCAGACACACTACAGTCCCCACACTTCTGTAGAAAAGGAGAGCTCAGTCTGAGACCTATCCTAAACCAACATGTAGAGAATTTTGTTTGAGTGGATTCAAAATCCAACGCTTACCACAAAGTACTGTTGTTGTGATTATACAAACAAGTACACTCTAGATGCACAAAAAGACAGCAGCATCATGCAGTTGAGTACAAAGGGGTGTTTCTTCCCTAACATCTCAGCCGTAAAGACGAGGCAATATGCATGTTGTTAGCCTAGTGCATCAGGTAATGGGAGTGGTTTGGTCGTGGCAACTTGGGAGTTCCATGCACTCTGTTAGGCTGCTTTTTCAGGTGTGTTTTCCGGCCCTTTGCGGAGCTTCTGGCTGCTGTGCCAGCAGTGTTACCGGCACTTGGCTACCTTTTCTCTAGCTGAGTACTTCCATGGCTGCAGTGCATCCAAAGTTTAACTTGAGAAAAATACCCATGTAAACTATGTAAGCATGCTCAGAAACACTATGGCAGAAATGCTTAAAGGAAATTAGGTGTGGAGAAACAATCAGGCCAACATTATTAAAATATTTACATATCTAAGTGACTGACCTTTCAGCTTAAACATTGGTAAAGTGGGCTGTTATTTATGTGCCTTCCAGGGATGCTTCCTAACTGTTTTATACAATCTTTTGAAAAACCATATTTTTATTGTTACTTATGAGTAATATGCATCAATATTCCCCCTTTTTTTTCTCCATTTCTATGTTGTATAGGTCCTAATGTTATTGAAACTTCTGTAGCAAGAACTGACTTAAATAACAGCCTGAAGGTAAGAGTTAAGATATATTGCTGGATTACATGAATGGCTTTATTTTTTTGTGACAATGGTTAAACACTTCTCTCCTTCCTCCTCAATCCCCCACCTCGCTTTAAGATTATTTTAGGCCGTTAGATTTTTTACTATCACTGTCTATTTCTGCAATGACACTGCAGCAATTTCTAGTCTCCTGTGAACAGGTCACCTGTGAGTGGGGAAGGCAAGGAATTTTGAGTTAGGTGACACTTCTTTATAGTAATTTTTGATAAAGTAACACTGAGTGTTGGTAGGATTCCCTAGAGTGTTTGTGATGGAAGTTATTGTAAAGGTCTAGAAAGAGAAATTGAGAACAGAAATGGAAAAACAGTGCGCTTAGTGACAACTGGTAATCTTCCTCTTGTTTTCCTTTCTGCCAGCTGGGAAGGAATGTTTCTTTGTCTTGTTCATTGTTAACTGTCAAGTGACTGAGGCAGTGAGGTGCAGCTTTCTAAATGAACCTTCACATTCATTTTCTTGAAAACTTTCATATTAAGCTCTCATTTTGGTTCTCAGTTCTTCTGTGTCTGTTTCTACCTAGTTCTTTGCTGTCAACTTCAAATCTGAAGTAATTTTGGTGAAAATGAATGAATGTTTTTGAAAGTATAATTTCTTTAACTGCACTTAACTTTGTTGTTGTTGTTTATTAGTCATTTACACATGTTTGAACTGGCAGTATATTTTAGGTGGATTTCTTAAAAATCTGGGGTTTATATAAAATAATAAAAGTCTTCCCTGCATGTGGGTTTAATCTGTTAATGATATCTCAACATTTTTGAAATTAGGGTGGAAATTTTAGAAAACCTATTGGAAAACTAGCTGCCATTTTCATACTTAAGAGTTGAAGAGGTTTTAAACTGTGAAGCAGATTGAGGACTAGAAGTCTTAACTCTCTGTGTAGAGTGATAGAATGTTTCTATTTTTAGGATTTTCTTACTTTCTCACTTTTTGCTACTTTTATGTGTGTTAAGTATTCAGCCTTTCCTGAATTCAGTGCCATGCCAAAAATGAAGGCTGTTTGAACTACTTCTCTTACTAAAGTATTTAAAATTAGTTAAGTTGTTATTCATACTGTCAGCATAGCAGCATGTTAAGTCTCACATTAGAGAAGACTCACACACACACACACAACTGTAATATGCTTTTGATTATTACGTGTCCTGATGTACGATACAGCATAATAACTGGTAATAACTTTTTTTTTTGTTGCTTTTGTTTTTACAGCTGAAGCCGTTTAATTTAAGTTCACCACCACTGTCTACTTACAATCAGCAACTGTGGCTGACCTGCATAGTTGAACTGGATCAGCATGATGGTGAGAATCTCACCTAGCTTTTTCAACCTAGAAAATTGCTGTAGTACCCTGGTTATACATACAATGTCTGTAGTTTCATGCATCTGTCACATATGCGATCTGTAGGTTTATGGCTGCTGCTGGTAGATTTTTCTTCTAAAATACTCTCTCCCTCTATATTTCCTGCCCCCATGAAAAGACCTGGACAGAATTAGTCTTGAGAATTGGAGGCAGTGTGTTTGTGGAATAAGTTGTTTGTTATTTCTGTGAAAACAATGGTATGTAGAAAATCTTTCTCTGTTCTTCCATTTTTGGGACTATTAGATATGTAGATTATAAGTAATATTAATTATGCAATAAAATGCCTGTAAGTATGTAAGAAATATTTTGTCAGAAATTGTAATCTGTCAAGATTCAGTCCAAGTATTTGTGACTTACTGCCTGAATGTATAAATAAAAAGTGTGATACCACTTTTTCCCCCTCTAGTAAAGTATAACAGAGTAACTTCCAGTAGTCTTTTGGCTGTTATTTGTTTTGAACTCTGTTTGTGATTTCCTATGTGCATGTAGTAGTAGCTAAATGGTTTTTTTTTTTCAATTTCAGTGTCCCTTAAGAAGAATGTTTCTATGGCAGTCAAAGTGCTAGGGGTGGTGAAGGATGGAAGCACACCGTTTGTTAATAATCAAGTTCACAACCGGACAAGATTGCTCAACTGTGCACAAGTATGTGCCTTTTTAAGAAAAACTCTAGTGCAGCACTATCTTTTAAAACTTGATGTGCCTGTTGTATGACATCAAAAATGAGAAGCATGTATCTGATAAGGAAGGCTCGCTCGTGGAAAAGTTGGAGTAACGTTTAGTTTATGGTAAAAACTGTGCTAGTAATCCTGAGAAAGCTATCTACTTACCTATGTCTTAATTAATAGTAGTATTACTATTGCTTTACATGACTTGTGTGCACTGCATCTTGTTTCTTGTTAGCCCAGCTCCCTGCCAGCCACGTAGTGTTTGCCATTTGGTCAGTTATATGGATTAGCAGTGTGGCAGTGGGAGACTGGGTCTCACCCAGCACCTAGCAGAGAGTCTGGCTGAAATCCTCTAGAATGTGGATTCTGAAAAAGCATATTTTCTTTCTATCTGAGAGGAAATATTTACAGTTTGGGATTTCCAGTATAATTTTAACTGAAAATGTTAAACTTGATTCAAATCCTTTAGGAAGGGAATAACTTAAGTTTCTTTGCTGGTAAGCATATAGTATAAATCAAGTGTTTGGGACTTTCCATGTATAAAATCTACCGCAATCAGGGAACTCAGTGGCCAGTTAGATTTAATAGCATGCAGTAAAAGACTAACATGCTTGGGTTTTCTCCTTCCTCATGCTAGCTTAAAAACGTAATTAGTATAAGATTGTCCCATCTCACTGTGTGGTGATTTAGCGTTTGACTAACAGAGTTATTCAGCTCCTTCCCAGAGCTGTAGACAATTTATTTTGTTAGTTTTAGTGAAAAGTCAGTGGTATTTATTGGTTTGACCTTTATCCTGCTGACTGCTTTGTCAGTATCTTCTGCTTTGTCTGATATCTTTGAAGGCCTTGCTTGAGTAAGCGCTCTGGCTTGTCAAGGCTGTGAGACAGATAGGAAGTATCATCTGTGTTTGATTGTTTTAAAACATTTTTTTTTTCTGTCTAAACTACCAGTCTGTATTGTGGAATAAGTTGAACCACGTTACATGCTATTTTTTATTGTGTATGTTCACAGAAATGTACTGAAATCATTGTTGCTCACCTTGGCTACCTGAATTATACTCAGTACAACATATTTGTTAACTTTGAAGATCTAAATAAGTTAACTTATACTATCCAGAATATTACTTTCACAGTAAGTATAATAACTTTAATAACTAATGCTGTAGAAGTCTGCTTTATCAGTGCTAAAAAAAAAAAAGTTATGTTGCTTTGGAGATGAAACAGAAAGATGCATCACAATTAAATTTCCTTTCACTGCTAATGTCAGAACTATAGTAGCATTTGCTGCTAATAAGGTCAATTTGCCTAAAACTATGGGGAAAGGTTTTTCTCTCAGAAGAGCTAATAAGTGCTGTTTGCTGGGGAAGATAATTCTAGTGTAGTTATTATTTTAGTGTAGAATTAATTAAGAGTAGACAAGCTAGGCTAGAACATCTGCTTTTCTGCATTTGCCTATAGAAGCATTGGCTTTCGGAAGCATGGTATCTTTTTATGTCTTTCTGGTAGCTCTGTCTAAATTAGCAGAATTTCTCCAAATTTTCCAAAAGCTTGAGCTGGAAAGATACACCAAATTGATAAGCAAATGATGGGGAAAAAAAAAAAAAGGCTGTGCATATAAAAAAGAAAAAATGCTTATTCAGCCAAAAGAAGCAGGCATTACTTAATGAAATAACTAACTCAGTTTACAGCGCTAAAGAGTATTTACAAAATATTTGTTTTGCCAGTGTGTGCTGAGTTTAGGAAGAAGTTTAGTAACATTTACATTAGAAGAAAATGGAATTAAGTTTAGTGTATAATACAGGTTTCTATGTTATGTTGCACTTGTAAGTAGAATTCTGTATCAGAGCAGGTAGAAAGCAAGTAGCAAGAATGTTACTGTAAAGAGAAAGTGAACTTTACAGCTTAAACACAGCAGACAGAGGTCAACATACTAATTACATAGTGGGGTAAAGCTTCTTGTCAAAATATATTTTGTACCAGGATCTGTACTTTCAGAAGTGGTTTCAAGAGAGAAGCATGTAGTATATATGTTAAGCCATCTACAGAGCAGAGTTTATGCAAACTGACATGTTAAAATTCATATTTTCACCCTCATACTAATTAGGGGAGTAAATAAGCTTTTTTTTAATCACTTGTGAAAGAAACCATTTCTTTCACCTATGAAAGAAAACATTCTCATTAGTCTGTTTGTTTTTCCTTTGCTTTTATTTTCTGAAACACTTCTGAAACAAGAAAACAAGCCTTAAGAAAACATGTTCATTACAGGAAGTATGACTGTACTGTTAACTTCTTCATAATCAATTTAGGCATCTGACTTCTGAAGTAAAAAGGAACATGCTGGATTTAGTTAAATATTGGAATCAGACTTTGAATTAACATGAGATGAAAACAAATGACAAACATTCTCTTTGTTCTGTTAAGTGCTTTAACATAAGACAGAACATTAAGTATTGCAGAGTGAAATTGCAAGGTAAAAAAAAGAAGCAAGAATATTATGCTCTTTTAGTTATCCCATATTTTTCAGAAAAAAAGAAAGCTGTAACTAGGGGGAAAATTATTATGAATTTGTCTTCATCTCTTCCCCGTGACCTGGTAGAATTTGATTATACCTCTAAACTTTGAAAACCAAGGAAACCTTTCAGTAACCTTCAAGAACTGTTCTAACAGAATGTGTATGACATAAAGAGTTAACATTGTTCATGGACTTTTTTTCTCCCCCCATTTTCTTGCAGTGGAAGACATACAACCCAAACTTTTCACAGGTGGAAATCTGGTTCCGATTTGTCTTTGTAGTTCTTACGTTCATGGTCACGGTAAGATTTTATTTCCTTCTGTTTAGGCAGCTGATTATGTTTCTATTTAGTATTGTGTTTACTAACTTAACTCCAGGCAGTAGAATTAAGGTATCACTGAATGTGTGTAAACTGTTTCTAAAGATGCTTATTCAGGAACTGTTTTTGCTTTTGCAAGTGTATTGAAGGGCATTAGGAAAGCAGGACAAATTGGGAAAGCTTGTTTTTTTGAACTCTGAATTGAACACAGAGAATTTTGCTCAAATGAAGGAAATTATGCTTAGAGGTTAGAAAAAGAATTCCAGTGCAAGTACTCAGACATAGGAACAGGTTGCCCTGAGTGTTTTGGAGCTCTCCATCTTTGAGGATGATGAAAACTCAGTTGAATATAACCTTGATCCAACTTCAAATTTGGCAGTTTTGGGTTGGGTGGTGGTGGTGACCAGGTAACCTCCAGCAGTCCCTACTCTGTAATTAAGAGCATCTATCACTTCTGACACTGTTTTGCCCATAGAAAAGAAGTGTTTTGGAAAAACAATCATTATGGAAAATAGAATAGAGAATTTCAGAGTAAAGGAGATAAAGCGCTTGCATGATATTTTTCTCGCAAATGTGATTTCACATATATCAAGGAACTGTGATTCCATTATGGAATCTGGGTGTTTTTTTATGTGTCAATTTGGGCAGCAGTAGCTGTTGGTGAGTGAGCAGCAATTAGGCAGCATTTTCTTCATCCAGGGCTGATAATGTGTAGTAGAAGCTGGTTTCCTTCTGAAGTTTTCTGAGAATAAGTAATTTACACGGGCGCAAGCCAGCAAAATGGGAGCAGAAATAGAAGCTTAAAGACATGGTTCCTGTTTTGCAGTGTTCTTAGTACCAAAATCCTCTCAAAGTGGCTTTTCAATATACTATTGTATTTCTTTACTCTGATTAAAATGATTAAGACTATTTTCTTTCCTTTGTAAAATAGCTTTTGTTTGTTTGTTTTATAGTGTCTGTTTGCACATTCTCTGCGAAAATTTTCCATGAGAGACTGGGGTATTGAACAGAAATGGATGTCTATCCTTCTTCCCCTCCTGCTACTTTACAATGGTACTTGTATCCTAGCATTTTTGTGAAAGGTCTTTTATAGTTTTTTATTATTATTTTTATTTATTTATTTTTATGGTAACTTGGCCTTCAACTTATAAGCAATTTTTCATAAAGCTTCAGAAAACTCCACTAAAAAAAGAAACTCAACAAGCAAATTAGGTGGATTTCATTCTCAACAGTAATTAAAATGTCAACTCTATTTCTTTGAAACTCTTGAGTGTAGTAAGTGGCTGCAACCATACTGGAACTTTTGTACAGTGACATGTAGATGCTGCGTTTACCTGTTAAACCTCACTACTACATTTTTCAGATGGTAATGTTTTAATTAAAAATAGAAACTGCTTTTAGGGTACCTTGTAAACCACATCAAAGTCCAGCACTGTTTAGCAGTATTAAAATAATGTTTGGTTTTGAGTCATGCTATAGTAACTTTTTTAGGTTGTAGCCAAGAAGAGGGGTTTAGCAGAAGATCTGATAAAACATGTACTCTTCTAGAAACCTTAGCAACCATTTTAGAGAATTTTTGAGAGGATTGCTGCTGGAGGCCTCATTTCATCCATAAATTGCTTTAAAATACAGCAAATTTCAGTTTCACTTTCTAGTGTGATTATTTTTCTGAAGGTAGATTTTTGCTTTACTTCATAATCGAAAAGTTTGCTTTTTTTCCCTGCCCCGTTAAACTTTTTCCTCTTATTTTGTTACAGATCCATTTTTCCCCCTTTCTTTTTTGGTCAACAGTTGGTTTCCTGGAATGCTAGATGATCTATTCCAGTCACTGTTCCTGTGTGCGTTGCTGCTCTTCTGGCTTTGTGTATACCATGGAATAAGAGTGCAGGTAGGGGTGCAATAGTAGCTAACCAGGATTTGCTGGGAAGATGACACTTACTCTATCCTCAAAACACAATATGATGTATAAGGATTTGGGATTAAAATGATCCATGGTGGAATAGATTGTCTTGGCGCTACTATGGCTGAACAGGATAGATGGGACAGATCACGCTCATCTGCTGCAAGACATAATGCAGAATAAAGGTGCCATTATGCTTTATTCTTGTTTAAATAATTTTGTTGCTGTATATAGTAGTTATTAAATTTTTTTAATGGTTTAAAAATGGACATAAGAAAAACAGGAATTCTGGAGCATGGTCCTGTAGCTACAGTGTCAATGAAATACGTGACACCTTCTCAATAGAAAGCCTGAAATCTGTATCTTAAATTTAACACAAATGATGACAGTCTCGTGTATTCTGTAGCCATCTCTGCAGGTTGAAAATATAGAGGGCAAGTCTCTAGTCAATTGAAAAAAGAAACAAAGGAAATAGTATTTCACTGTGTCAAGAATGAACCAGATGTCAAATGTGGGTTCATTCCTCAACCACTCTGCTGCTGTCTTAACAGGGAGAAAGGAAATGCTTGACTTTCTATCTACCCAAATTCTTAATTGTTGGACTATTGTGGCTGGCTTCTGTTACACTAGGCATATGGCAAACGTAAGTAATTTAAAATATATTACAAAGGTAATGAGCTGAAAGTGTTCAAGAATTAGAATATTTTTTATGTTCGGTAGTATGCATGTCTTCACATGTTGGTTGCAATTTAGGAATTGATAAGATAGAGTGCTTGAGTGCTCTTTCCATTTTGCAAATTGTGACTGACCTGAAGACAGAATTCTCCATGGATGATTTAGTAATACCTAATGCTATAAATCAGAGGGAGATAGAAAACATCACTTTTATCAGTACGTTCTGGCTGCTTATAATACACCCTCCAGCCCTATGTCCCGATTAGCTTTTAGTGTTGCAAGCAGCACTTTCTCTGCAGTTAATTATTACACAGTTTGAGAAACTCTCAGCGATTCAGTCTGTGTGTTTGTATTGATACTGCTTAGCCAAACTATGTTATTTCTCCTCAATAGAACAACAGTTCTATTTTACCTTTTTTATCCTCTTGCAGTCTGATGTGTTAACATAAAGGAGGCAATATCTCCACCCAGAGAACTGCTTTAATTTTGGTACATTTGTAGATTTTGAAACAATGCTAGTCTCAACTGTTTGCCTTTTATTTTATTTCTTCAAAGGAACAAATCTCCTAACCTTCTCCATGCCACTGTTCATCGTTGAAAGCCAGTGCAGTTTCAGGAAATTCTGGTGCTAATGCCCCACCAGCAGAATTGGTATGAGGAAAGGGCTTATGTTGCAGTTTTTGCTTAAGGATAATGCTTATCACCAAGGATCAATGTTAAACACTGAATCATAAAGGCTAGCAGGAATTTATAAGATTGTATAATTTCTAAAAAGTAAGTAGGGAGACGAATGCTGCTGACAACCCAAATCCTCTGTATTATTTGGAAAGTGAGATTTGAGGAGGAGGAGAACGTCATGTCAACAGAGCATTGTCATGGCTCTGTTGGAATTAATGGCACTGCACCAATATACACAGCCAAAACTTTTTGTTATAAACTTCATAAAATAATAGGAAACCTCTTCTTCCTGACCAGTATCATTTTTTTGACCTTGTCTTTTGTAATGCTGTAAATACCACTTTTTCATTTTGAATCTTTTCTAGTGTCAATGAAGTACATGATCCTACATACCAATACAGAGTTGACACAGGTAATTTCCAGGTAGGTCAGAAATGATTTCCTGTATTAAGTTATATGTAGTTAGATAATACAAGGAAGAACGTTTTGTTCTTCTATTAAAATACAAAGCTCATTCCAGAGTGTACCAGTGCTGGCTGGGTGCTCTTATTGTGATGAAGATGCTTGAAATGTTCCCATTTGTTTTATATGACGCACAGTAAGTATGACTTGCTGAGCTCCATCACAGTGAGAACAATAAATGGTCTTCCAATAACCTCGGGCATCTGGAGACTTTACAGCTTAACTATAGGCATGGATTCATGACTTTTGGGATCGAAAGACAGTTTTTAAAGCCTCTTGATAAATTGATTTTGTGCATCTTTATTCTTTCCAAGATCAGTAAATTCCTGCTTTTCTTGTTGAAGATCTGATTCATACAGTTCATGTATTGTCTCAGGAGCTGTGTTTTTGGATAAATGCTGACATTCAGCTCATTGTGAAGTCAGTGACCAAAGTGACCTTTGCTATTAAACATCCTAAACATCCCTGTTCCTCTAAAAACAAAACCATCCTTATTTTTAGTTCCTTTCATGGGCCTAGTTTCACTGAAGAAATTTCATATTGTGTTTGGGAAATAATGATTTCTATTGGTAGGGTATTATGAAGAAAGAAGGAATAGGTCAAACCTTGTTAAATAATAAAAAATAATATTCTTTTCATAGGGAATGAAAATCTTCTTCCTTGTGGTGGCAACCACATACATTCTCTACCTTTTGTTCCTGATAGTGAGGGCATGTTCAGAACTTCGTAACATGCCTTATGTTGGTAAGGAGTATTTCCTTTGATTCTACTCCAAACAGGCTTTTCTTTCTTAGAGATACAGATGCAAGCTCTCAAAAACAACCTTTCTGATTTTTTTTTGTTTGTTTTGTTTTCAGATCTCAGGTTAAAATTCCTGACTGCGTTAACCTTTGTAGTCCTTGTCATTAGGTAAGAGGATTCAAAGTATGTTTCTGAGAATATAGTTTTTAATAGTTAACTTCTCAGGGCTTTGAGTACATTTTGTTTAAAATAAAACTGTACGTGAAAGTCAGGAATGGTGGCTTAGTATAAGAATTATGGTGAACATTTGTTAATTTTTGAATCAGTTCTGAGGCTTTTACTTCTATTAACTTACTTATATTACTTTATATTAAATCCATGACCAGTATTAAGAGTGTTCGCTCAGCAGTGATGCAGAGTGCTCTGCCGTGTACTCTTCACTTCCTTTGGAACCTTCTAAGCTTCCTAGCAGAAGTTTAGAATAAGGTTTCTGGATTATGGTTACTATTTGTCTTGCCTTCCCCACGGTGTTATTTCCAATTGCTGTTGCCTCTTGGATTATCTGCTGTGGTTGAAATCTGAGACAAGTAAACTGTGTTTCTTTGCCTTTACTCAGTTGATTATTGATTTTTAATGATAAAAAAGGCATAATTTAGAACTATCAGAAACAAATGTGTGTTAAAATTTAATAAATGCCTGTTAACGTGATTGCTTTCCCATATATTACTCTATCAAAATTCTATTTCAGTGTTGCAATTTAAAGCATATAGGCATACTGTGTTTTTAATTGTTTTCCACAGCATTGTAATACTCTATCTACGCTTTGGAGCCCAAGTTCTACAGGACAACTTTGTTGCCGAACTGTCGACTCATTATCAGAATTATATCCTTGTGTTGCGTTACTGCTTAGTGAGGAGTGTTAACTTGTTAGCTTTTTTTCATTTTTTTTGTTTTTGTTTTTTTAAGATGATCATTAGATGGTGCATCTGGGGACAGAGACCTTTGCTTTCTACGTGGACTTTTGAAGTCCTGTTCCTTCTGATTGAATTTCACGTTGTCATTTTGAATTGGCTATTCTTAAGGATTATCAGTTGAGTCAGTTTCAGTCTAATGTGCTGAGATCATAACTGCAATTAATAATCTTTTAAAGGAATGATGGCCTACATGTGCCTACATTCAAATTAAAGTTACAGGGGAAAAAACTTACTTTATTTGATTACTACCTGACTTCAGTTTGTAATATACCTTTCAACTGGCATGAATACCAAATACTTGAGAAGCTATTAGTTCATAAATCACTGAAAGTGATAAGTTCAGGTATGTATGTAAAACCTTTAGGATTTTTGCAAAATGAAGGCAATAACCCATCTTTAGAGTTCTATCTCTAGATAGTCCTTTCTCTTTCCTTTTCAATTGCTATGGCAATCAAGTATTTTTTAACCAAATAAAACTTCTCACTAGCTCAACTTTCTTTCAGCAGTTGAGACAAAACTGCTTAATTTTATATGCACTCTACCGAGAGTAGACCTTATCTCAGCAGATAATACTTACAGTAAAATTAAAGCTTTGTCTTGTGTGAGATTTATCTCAGAACAGCTTGGCCTTATTAATTACTGTTCAATTTAGAAAATACAACATTGTTTAGCCATTCATGCTCTCAGGCTTTAACTAACATCTTTCCATAGAAACAGCTTATCTATGTTTTATGTCTTGCTTCAAAAGTTTTATGTCTTGTTTTAAAAGTTAATATGTATGGAGCTATATTGAGCAATATCCTTGACGCTTATTACCAGCAGAATTCTTATCGTTTTATGGTTTATTGAACTTTTATCTCTACACATTAGCCTTTGTGTATTCCCCCTCAAAGAATGCACTCTATGGTAAGTTTAAGCAAGCTCACTCACATGATAAGATCTGGCATGTTAGCAGATAGTGTGCAGCATCCTCAGGGTTTGGTTGTCATCTTATTCTTTCAGTATGCGGTGTATTAATGTAAAAGGAGGTGCTCTGCTGCTGAGCAATTTAGTGTTGGGTATTTGAGATACCACATAATACATATACAACTATTCAACTATTCTAGAATTCTTATGCCCTCCTCGGACCAAGCTTGCAGTCAGTGTGATGATTGTATATAATGCTACAACTTTTGAAATGGCTTTCAGACAACCCTTAACGAGTAACAATACTTCACTCGTACCACCAATATTCTAACAATAAGACTAATTTATTAGTATTGACTGACAAACTTGACTCCGAGATAGATAATACAGAGATGGAAAAATAGGAATGGAGATGATCTCCGAGAGAGATATTTTACTTCATAAGTAAAATCTTACTCATGTGCTGTTTATATGGTGCTATTCTTTTATAAGATAAAGTTTCTGTAAAATAAGTACTTTTACTGAGTTTGTCTTCTACTTTAACCATTTAGACCAAAAACTATAACCAAAATATATTGGGGAGTATGCAGGAGAAAGGCACTGAATTGTTGAACTTGTTACTTTAAGCTTTCTAAAATTGAGATGAATGAAACTATTACAGAATGATGTTATTTTTCCATTAGGAAGGATGAGACAAATGACTGGATGAGGATAAGTTACCAGCAAACAAATAAAAAAAAGTAATGGGATTGAAAGACACATTAGTAGATAGAAGGTCTGAAATAAAAAGCAGCTAGTAAAAAAGATATTTGTGTCAAATTACTGAATCATATTTACTTATGTACAATTACGCAACAGATTATTCCATGAGTAAAGGCCTTATATCAAGGCAGAGGGAATTGTTGTAAGTTTCTAATGGACAATATTTGCTTTCTTTCATCTTGTCATTGAGTTACAAGTCCTTTCTTCAGATGAGAAGTAATTGGCTGGTCGGTAACTTGCATACAACTTTGATCTACTTTTTTTGTAGTTTAGAAATAATTACTGGAATCGTGAATTCTGTACTTCTCAAATAAGGATACCTTGACTTCATATTCTGAAGTGCAGGTTGAAATAATACAGGCATTAAAAAATGCATACAGGAGGAAATCTTGTTATATAGCCTGAAACATATCTGCCTGAAAATACAAAGAGAGGTCATCTCCTTCATGCTTAAGAGCACCATTGTGTTGTGGACGGAGAGTGAGGAGTTTAAAGGAGAAAATTGTAACTTGGATGTTGAATCATAGTCACAAACCTCTTAGAAGCTGTTGAGTCTGTTCCTTTGGCTTTGTCCTAGAAATACTAGATTTATAAATGTAGGCTTTTAAATCTAATGGGCTAAATTAATCCTTATTTTTATTTTTCCAGAATCACAATTGAAAGACAATCCTGCTTTTTCTATGCTGAATGATTCAGATGATGATGTGATTTATGGGTAAGACTACAAAATACTTGTGGAGAGTTACTTGTAGCATGTTAGTTTTGTGATATTTTTCTCCATATTCATTAAAAAAAAGAGGGTTTTATAGATTGTTAGTAAAAGTAAAGACTAAAAAACAAAAGCATAGCCATGTTCTGGAACAGAAGTGAAATGAGAATGCACGCTATTTTGTTTTTTTGTTTTGTGGTTTCCAAAAGGCATTTGCATGGCACTGATACAAACAGGTAGGTAAATACCAGGATACTGGCAGGACACAGAGCAAAGGCAGCAGCTGATGTGAAAGGGGAGGACTTGCTTTTAAATCAGGAAATACTGCAGGAGTCAGGTGGGAGTCAGCAAAAAAGCAGATCGGGGCAGACTTTGCCCCAGGGAAGGGCGATGGCTTTTTTTTTAAGTGCCCATTACTTACTGAAACAGGAATAGTCAAATCTAGCAAAGTTACTGGATTTGTGTATGAATTTGTAATAAGAGAACTTAAAACCCATCAAGATCAAGTCTCTCTGTGCTAGAGACTGAACAAACTTATTTTGATGGTTTCACCTGTTACCTGAGGATACTGAAGGGACTAAAATAGTGAGAAAACGGATAATACTCAAGTGACCTGGTTAAGTTTGTGCATAGAGTAGGGTCTATGGATTGTCTGAGATAAGTTGCCTTTGCTTAGTTGGAGTAGTGGTAGTACTAGTTTGCTTCTCTTCTAATGTAAAGAAGCCACCACTACTTGTCAGTTATGGCTTGGAGCTCTTGAAATAACTTTTCCCCTGGATCTTCCTCTGGAGAGCAGTCAGTATGTTGTTTGTATCCCTAACAAGGAAACAAAACAAATGCAGCATTCTTACCCTGGGACAGCAAATTATTTAGGTATTCTTAGAGCTTTCCTGATTGTTTTAGCCAGAGTAACTGATCACCACGTTCACATCTTTTAAAACCCTCTTTCGCAGGAGTGACTATGAAGAGATGCCACTTCAGAACGGGCAAGCTATTAGAGCCAAGTATAAAGAAGAATCAGACAGTGATTGATTAGATATGGACAGACTTGTTCAGCTGGGATGAAGGCAACTGTTTTAAGTTTTCCTGGAAGGACCATTTTCTTGGCTGTTGTCATCATCTGAACGCTGTCTGCCAGGAATGACCTCTTGCTTCTATTTCTGTTTACAAAGTTAAAACTGAAAAGAAGAATGCTTGAAAACTTTGTGGTGGAAACCTAAAAAAAACTTTGTGGTGGAAACCTAACGAAAACTTTGTGGTGGAAACCTAAAGGAACCATTTTTTTTTTTTTTTACAAGTCTTAGAAAATGAATGTTAGGAGGATGTCTGTGTACTAAATTTTTTTTTAAGTCTTTTTCCATTTAGAAGTGTCAGTGATTATGTGTTGATTTTAAAATTCCTTCCATGCTGTCTTTTTTTAATTACTTACTACATACTGTTTTCAGTCTCTTGCACCGGTGCTAGTTCCTTTGAGTATGGTCCAAGTGCCTCTTGGACTAAGTGCCTCTTTTCCTTTCCCGCCTCTAGCTTACTCGTTTGAGCTGGAGGCAGGGAATGATGTGCTTTAATTTTGTTTTAATTATTATTACCATTATTTTTTAGAAATGCAAGAAAACACAAGCTTTCCATTTCTCCTTTGAAGAGGCAATATTAATTTAAAACCTTTGAATTAATTTAAATGCATTTGTCAGATGAGATTTAAGTGCAAGATACGTGCAAGTGATCAAGTTCTAGTGAGCCAAAATATAGAGTGAACTGTGTGAAATATTTTATGTAACATAGGTTTGACTTGATTTATCACCACAACAAAAGCATTCCCCATCCCCAAGAGCCCTTTCAGAGGAAACTGCCTGGGCAGCAGTAAACCTCTGCAGGAAGCACAGTACTAGTCTCTTCCATATCCCGGAGGAGATTGTTACACTTGCAGAGTACACAGTTTCATAGAGAGGTACAGTTGACTATTTCTTAACATTTCATTTGAAACATTCATTTCATTTCACTTTTCCCTATCAGGATTTTCCATGTAGTTGTGTGTTAACAGGGTAATTAATCTACATTCTGGGAACAGTCACAGCTACTCCCATGTTGAACTTGGAAGGAATTTGCTTTTGAGCTAGCTCAACTTAAACTACTTTTCCCTTAGGCATACCACCACTGCTGCCAACGCAGGTAGATGGTTTTACTAGTACATTTTGTGATTATCTATATGCCAGTCTGTGCTGGGACAGATTTATGTGGGAATTCAGTATTCCCGCTACAGTGCTGCTCTATTTCGTTTTTTCTCCCTAGTTTCCCACACCACCATTCAGCTCTATATTTAAGTGAATGTTGTTCATTTCTAACCGATTTGTATGCTTTGTACTTGACCTGTCTGAAAGTCTCTGTTTTCATGGATTTATACTTGCTATATGCTCTTGTAAAATTTCTCTGAATTCTCTGACTCCAGAAAGCAGTGACAGAATATGAAGGAACAATGACAAAAGATTTGACAATGATACTGGCTTACGCTAGGAAATTGTGCTCATAATTGAACTAGTTTAAGAATAAGAGTGTAGTGAAGCCCTGCTAGATTTGCTGGATCATGTTGAGAGGAAATAAAAAAATATGTGTAGATTTGTTCTGCATTTAAGCTATGCCTGTTCTGTACCCCTCCAGTTACTGCACCCAGAGTTGCATACAGTGGCTTGGAACCTGCTCAAGGTAATTAAGGGGAGACTTCACAGGAATGCAGCTTGCTTGCAGAGGACCAAAGGAAATGCTCCATAGAGCAGCAGGTTTGCATCCCTGCTGTCCTGAAATAGCTCAGATGCAGTCAGTGATAAGCTGCGTGTGTATGTTGAAAGCCTTCTGGAATTATGCAGAATCTTGAAAAATTTTTAGGGATGCTTGGAAGTTAAAACTTAGATAGCAAGAATTGTTTATGTGGTAGAAACGAAAGTACTGTCATATGGATAGAGATTGCTGGAAATGAGAGGCGGCTTTCTCCTTGAATTTTGTTTAGTAGGTGCTAGTTTAGAACAACACATGGGAAAGAGAGAGTTAAGGAGACTGGGCTGTTTTTATTTTTGGTGAACTATATTAAGCTGCACCTTTTCCATTTCCTGTAGACTTTTTTCTTTAATAAATATGAGATAATCTTTTTATTCCAGAAGAGGAGAGCCAGTTTCATTTTTAGAATTCCATAGATGACTGTTAGGGTGCGTACAGCTGTTTGAATTTGCAGCCAGACTTGGGAGCCAACCGAGTGGCCCAGTGTTCCCAACTCCCTTTGGCTTCCATTGGAGTAACAGTAGGTGTAGCAATTGGGTGTTCAGAAATCAAGATCTACACAATTCTCATGTATTCAGATCTCTTTGGCTCCATTCTGGAGTGTTTTGATAAAATGCTTCATTTGACGTTTCTTATCACAGTCTAAGAGGATTGTTACAATAAACCCCAAAATACAGTGTCAGGTTTGGGGATCTCATTAACTAAATAACATATTTTTAATCCTACCTTGAGAGTTGTTTTTCTAAACAGTTCTCAGTCCATTGTGTCTGCCATTTTGTCTGCATTAAGTTTTCTGCATCACATTCAAAAGGGAAATAGGTGAAAAAGGAAATGTACATTTCAAAAGTATCCCACTACAATCTTTTTTTTTTTTTAGATACTGTATTTAACCAGTATTGGTCGTGTAATTATTTTGCATTTCAGAAATGTTAGAGCATTAAGCTTGGCCAAAGCATCAGGGCATCAAATTCAATGTATAGTAAAAGCAAAATCAATGAAGCGGATTGGGAAATATTTTGCTAGGAGGAAGTTTCAATTTCACTATTCTTATCTGCGAACAAAAATTGGAAAGCAGATACAGTATTTGAGGAATATTACAATATAGATTGTGAACAGCTTGGGGGTGGGCAGCATAATTCACTTCTGAATAATGTGTGTTCCCTTAGTGACCTAAGGGTGAGATGGAAAGGATCTGGATAATGCCCCCACAGTATACAGAGTAACTGCTCCAAAAGATGCTTTTATTAAATAAGTGCAATAGCTTCATGTTCACAGTGACGAAGAGGGATTTCTAAAGAAAATTAGTACCTTTTCCTGTAGTATTTGCTATATAAAATACTTACTGTTTGAAACTTCACTAGGACTGGTGAAGAATAGAAAGTGTAAGGCTCAAACCCACTAAGGAACAGCTAATCCAACATGCCCATTAACTGATCTGGGAAAAATAGATGTTTCCAGCTAGGTGACTTTTTGGTCTTTCTGTGAGTTTTGTATCCATAGGTGACACAGTTTTTGCCCCCTTCCTTTTGCTTATGCCAGTAATAACTTTTGCATTACTGTAAAACTTTTTAACATTTGTAAATATGTAAAATGAAGCTAAACTATGGAAAACTTGTGTACCAAAATGGTATCAAATGTGTAAGATAAATGCTCTGTTTAATGAGAAGCTGTTAATAAAATGCTGCTTTGAAAAAGTGTGCATGAGGAATGTGTTGCGTATTCTGTGTGTTTAGAAGCTGTGTAAAGGCAGTAACTTATCAAAATTATTATGATGTTTTGTTGAACTTAATTCTGATATGAAATAAGCAAAGCTATTATTTTATTTCAAGCAAAAGTTGAATGCTAAGTTTCTTTGAAGACTCCATGTGCATAATCATTGTTAAATATAGCCATAATAAAGTTTTATATCTTTATCTTGTATGTTGGCTTTATCTTCCTTCTAGCAAATGCCTGCAAGCCTTTGCTACTTTCATAGCTCGTGTCAGTATTTTCAACTTAGATGTATTTTACTTTATAGAATCATAGAATCATAGAATGCCTAAGGTTGGAAGGGACCTCTAGAGGTCATCTAGTCTAACCCCCCTGTACACATAGGGTCACCTACAGCACGTGGCACAGGGCTGCATCCAAGCAGGACTTGAAGATCTCCAGAGAAGGAGACTCCACAACCCCTCTGGGCAGCCTGTTCCAGTGCTCTGTCACCTTCACTGTCAAGAAATTTTTACTTACATCCCTGTGGGACTTTTGAAGCTTCAGGTTGTGGCCATTTCCTCTTGTTCTGTCAGTGGCCACCACTGAAAAGAGGCCAGCCCCATCCTCCTCACTGCCTCCCTTGAGGTACTTATAGACACTGATCAGGTCCCCTCTCAGCCTTCTCTTCTCTAGGCTGAACAGGCCCAGCTCCCTCAGCCTCTCTTCATAGGGCAGATGTTCCAGGCCCCGGATCATCCTCGTGGCCCTGCGCTGGACTCTCTCCAGCAGCTCCACATCCCTCTTGTACTGTGGGGCCCAGAACTGGACACAGTGCTCCAGATGTGGCCTCACCAGGGCGGAGGAGAGGGGCAGGCCCCCCCCCCCCGCCCTGCTGGAGACGCTCCTCTTAATGCACCCCACGAGGTCATTTTCCTTTCTTGGCCACGAGGGCCCACTGCTGCCTCATGGTCAACCTGTCGTCCACCGTGACACCCAGGTCCTTCTTTGCAGAGCTGCTCTCCAGCAGGTCAGTCCCCAGCCTGTACTGGTGAGCAGTACGCATATTTAAAGTTGCTTAATTGCAGAGGGACTTGATTATTTTTTCCCTTAAGGTGCTGCTTGTAGCAGTTGGAAAGCTTTAAAAAAAATCTCCAAAAAGATTCTTAAATATTCTCTTCTGGAGGCCAGGACCCATCCAAAAGGTAGATTTTTTTTTTCTTTTATGGTAAGCTTAACTGTTGTTCTGTTGAATATTTCAGGCACGTTCATCTAGCTTGCTTGATTTAGTGTTTCTTCCTTCCCCCCTTCCCCTCCCCAGGTATTATTTTCTGACAGTGAACATTACTCCTATTTTCAAGTCAAAAAACACACTAAAACTTCCTCTGCTGCAGACATTCCGAGTAATAACATGGTATAGTGCTATAGCACTTTGAGCTTGGCTTACAGAGAAATCTGTTTGCATCAGGCAGGTGCTCAGTATTACTAGCACTGAGCTCCTGCTGACAGTAGCAGCAGGGCAGATTATCAGTATTTTTGAGATTCATAGCATGGTCACAGAGCTGCTTTAAGGAGATTTGGATAAGGTTTTGCTTCATGATGTAGTGCAGTACAGAGTTCGCTAAGCCTTCCTAAAATGTAAATTTTCTCTCCCTCTCCTTCAAAAGGCAGGACAGGGAATGATAAAAGAAATAAAGATATATAACCAGATTAAAAAGTTTCCAGAACTTCAGCAACAAGACTTTTCTTATGAACTATCTCACTTTGTTGCAAGTTGGTAGTTACTTTTCTCTGGAAAGAATTAAATTGAATTAAGTTTACCAGAGTCACACCAATGATTATAAATTTCAATAATTTAATGCTAATCAAGAGTACAAAGTGTGAAAGTTGGTGTCTTTTTCAAATTGGTCTTAAGACTTAAGAAGTCAAAAGTGTTTACACTGCAGCAGGTATCAGTATTAGCACCTTGAAGAAGAGTTCTTAAAGTGTTAAGACAACGGCAACACTGGTGTATGATACTAAGTACAAACGTAATCCATGTAACAGCATGTTTTCACAGTTCTACATTTGAAAAATGCTACTTTAAAAATGACAATAAAAACAGAGGTTGCTCAGTGTATTCACAGCTTGAGTCGGGCTGGAATGCAGTGCTGAAGTAGAAAAGAGTAGGAGGATGAGTGATTCCAAGGCAACTATATTGCGAGTCCAAAGGCACTGACAATACAGTACATAGTCTTATTCTCCCATCTCACAGTGCAGTTGCCTACAAAAACAAGAGACAGAACAAAGGTCACAGTGATTAGTATGAAAACACATGTGACCTTATATACATACTTGTAATTGTTTTACATTAAGAGCTTTAAGAATGAAGTTCTGAAGCAACAGTATGGAATTTTTTCCATTGGGCCATGATGACAGACATTTCATATCCGGAAGTATTAACTGCCTAGTCTCAAGGGACTACATTAAAATGCACAGTGAAGAAGGCAACAGCTTTGCCTCTTACCATCACTGGAGTTGTCCCAGAAGCAAGAGCTTGCTGTATGCAGTCCAGCACCATTCTTCTGCATAATCACACAGGTCACTATTGGGGTAGAGAAGCTTTTATTAATTGATCACTAACACTACTTAACATTATTTTTTATATATACAAACTTAGATTACACGCAGTTTACAGACATGGTTATTAACATCTTTAATGTAAGATTTTTTTTTCTAAAGCCTCTTCATGGATCTTCCTATAACAGCTTTACCAGAAAATAGAAATTTGAGCTTACCAATGTACTTGAAAGGTTTCCCCAGCTTTGTGAGTTGGTTCAGAGTTTGTTCCACCACGCTTGTTGTCCACTGGTTCACTTTGCTGTGCTGGTAGGCATTGCCACCGATTGTAGTTTCTATGGCCTGTTGGGCAACAAGGAGACAAAGTAAGCTGCATGTTATCCACTACAAGACATCATCAGGGAGCACTGAAGGTGGGACACCATACCCATAGCGATTAGCAGAACTGTTCTCTATGTATTTTAAAACTTGCATCTCAGAGTTCAATGTAGGCATACAAAGAAGAATTGCAGATACCAAAAGCAAATCCCTCTGAAATATTGCACATAGGTAATGTAGCAACAAGAACAGTTCAAACATTTCAAATAAACAAGTAAAACTCATTTTTGAGGAAAAGCCTCTCAAAAGCCTCTCAAAGCTGGAGTACTTATCTGCAGACACCCTACAAAATTCCCATATGTTAACGGAACACAAAATCTGTACAGTGTGCAACAAACTAGGTCCACAGTGATTCTAATGAGAATACCCTTCAGAAGAGGAATATTTAATTATCTTTTGAATTTGTAATGCATGTCATAACTAATGCTAGGTATCACAATTCATTTAAAGAATGCACAACCGCTAAATAGAAAATCACCTGATAACAACCTGTACTAGAAATGTTACTTAGTAGTTAACAGGTTTTCCCCAAGTGCTTTTTAAACACACAGCATACAACATATTATACTTTCAAAACAAGAAAATTGAAGCGTTACCTCTTTTATGATGTTACTGACTTCATCAACAACAAAGGAAGTCTACAAAAAAAGTAGAGTTTCAAATAATCAGTGAATATAATTCTCCTTTTTACAGGATTCAAGGTTTGTTAAGCAAATATACTTGAAGCTTGGTTTATTTTCATTAGATTTCTGCAAGCCAGGAGACACAGAGTCTTCCTTTATTTGCTTATATGTAACTTAAATTCCCTGAATGAAATCAAGTTAAAATTCTCAGCAAAGTAACACAAAGCATAAACTAGTATTATTGGAGATCTGAATCAAGGCTTTCAAATTTTAACTTGAAATTATTTTAAAAGAATACATAGAGCATTTCTGTACATACACATTCTCATTCTACAGTAAGTGTTAATACCCACAATTCAGAGAAAATTGGGTCACAGGAATAACTCCAGTATGCACACACATACAGTTTAACGACAGCTGAAGGCCATTGATACAGACAAAAATATCAATTCAAAGGTCAAAGGAGAGCTGCCATTGCAATTTCAGCTGACAACGTGAGACTCTGCCTCTTGGGAGCTATCTCCAGCTGACTGGGTTTTCTAAAACTTGCAGTCCCTCAAGCTCCGGGAAGCAGTGCTCACATCCAGCATTTCCATGCTAAAGGCAGGTGTTCTACTACATGCTTCAATGTTTCAACTACTCTGTTAAAAATATTACCTGCATTTTTGCACAGTTGTTTTTGTTTTGTTTTACATCATATTCGTTAATCCTCTCCCATGTTAGTTAAAATAACGCATCACCCCATCCTTGAAGAACGGCAAGAAGCCCAGCAGACAGCTGGCACTAGCAGCATCTCCCATAGTAATCCCAAAAAACAGAGGGAGCAGCAATACTCTGGATCCCTCACTACTTCAGAGAGTCAAACACAGCCTTTCACATATGCAGACATTTTCACTAGAGATTTGTTATAGACTCAACGTACAAAGCAGAAAAAAAGAAATCAGACGAGAGACAGATGTAGCAGAGAATTAACTTTTGAAGACTGAATAAGGATTTCTGAATTAATCTAACCAAGCAAATATGGGGCGAGTCTTCACTTTGAGGTCTGTCAGGTTCTCTAACCAGCACTCATGAATACAACCATAACTACAAAATCATATAAGCAATATAGTATCTCTTTTTAGAATTTCATTTGTTAGATTTACACATTGTCAGAACTTCAAGCAGTTAAGCGCATTTTCCAAGAGAAACAAAAAGTTAAGAAGGGAATTCAATGCCTTTTTATAGCCATTGAGACTCATTAGCTTGCTAGTAGACTTTAATTATTGTGGCAAACTTGCTTTTATTATCACCTTATTGATTTATTTAAAACTTATTAATCACTTGTTTTCACAGTGAAAAAAAAAAAAAAAAAAACTATGGAGGCTTAAATTTTAAAGAATTTAACCAACACAGTATTTAACCAAAACAAAAGGTAGCTTTATCAAAATACTGTGTTCCATAGGGCATACATTAAGAATATAGGTGCTAGACCAGCTGGCAGACATGCAGAGCACTCTCATGCAACATGACAAGTTTGTCTTCCTAAAGCCTCAAACGTTGCTCAGCAGTGCCTTTGAGTCCTAACAAATAAATTCACAAACTGAACTGGATTAAATCCATCTCAAGTTTTCCAAGGTGTTTAGTTTAATTTGCACTGAAACTGGCAGAAGACAAGGTCCTTCAAACATCTGAGAACATGGTTCTAGGGATTCTGCTGCTTGCCAGCACAATCTCTATTAAGATGAGGTGGTATACAGGATTAGATACATCAGAAAACAGAATATAAACTGGGATATCTAGCCTGTGATCTGTGTGCTGTAACTGAGTCTCCAAATAACACGTTTAATCCTTTAATAAGATAATGCAGACGTTTTTAGTATTAAAAATAAAGCGAGGATGAATGAGCCGCTGTGCAATTCCTCTGGGCTGTTCTTTAGACACAAGGAAACGATGTTTTCCTCAGCCTTTTTAAAAGCAAGATTCCTACCCAATCTGCAAAGCACCGCCTTTTTTTTTTTTTTTTTTTTTTGTAATTCTGAGAACAGTTGTAAAAACGACAATGATCAAGTTTAACTGCCAGGCTTTTAAAGATCTAAAGCGCTAGGCCAGCCACGGAAACAAAGCCTCCAGAACAGCATGGACCTGACACACACTGTCCTCTCCGACTCCGCTGTGCTCTTGTCGAGCCGAATCGCAGTGCAAACGCTTGAAAGCGGTACAATAAACCGCCACGGTTC
Organism: Crypturellus undulatus; assembly: GCA_013389825.1. NCBI lineage: Eukaryota > Metazoa > Chordata > Aves > Tinamiformes > Tinamidae > Crypturellus > Crypturellus undulatus. The sequence goes on from VWPW01014316.1 coordinate 621,525, forward strand.
GAGAAAGTAAAATAAAAACGTCGTTCTACAAAAACAAAATCTATGAAAAACAGGTAGCCATTTAGCATGTTAAAGCCCCCCNGAACAGTTGTAAAAACGACAATGATCAAGTTTAACTGCCAGGCTTTTAAAGATCTAAAGCGCTAGGCCAGCCACGGAAACAAAGCCTCCAGAACAGCATGGACCTGACACACACTGTCCTCTCCGACTCCGCTGTGCTCTTGTCAAGCCGAATCGCAGTGCAAACGCTTGAAAGCGGTACAATAAACCGCCACGGTTCGAGAAAGTAAAATAAAAACGTCGTTCTACAAAAACAAAATCTATGAAAAACAGGTAGCCATTTAGCATGTTAAAGCCCCCCGCTCCCTCAGTGACAGGAGGGAGCGACCGTTGGGCCGGGGACAGGGGGCTGCTAACGGCTGCGGGCACCGCCCAGGCTCCCCTTCCGTCCGCCCGCCCGCCCGCGAAGGCAGGAGAGGCCCCAGAGCCGCCGCCGCGCCCGCTCGATACCTCCTCCCCCGACTGGAAGTCGTCCATGTCCCCAGTGGAGCCCCGCGTGCCGCAATTGCCCCGCCGCCGCCACCACCGCCGCTGCCTTCACCGGCCGCGTCGCACCGTGCCCCGTCGTGCCGCACCCGCAGCGCCCCGCACTGCGCACGCGCGGCGCCCTCCGAACCACACC
>VWPW01014316.1:622213-708193 GCA_013389825.1 Crypturellus undulatus
GCCCCGGCTCGCGCTCCGAAGCGCCTGCGCAGCGCGGCCCGCGAGCCGCGGGAGGGGGACCGCGCCTGCCCCCCAGCGCGGCGCCCCGCCCTTGGCCGCTCATTCTACGCCTGCGCAGTGCCCGCGTAGCAACGGGCGCGTGGCAACGTGGAGCGGCGCGCGCGCCGACCTGTCGCGGTTGCCATAGTAACGGGCGCGGGTGGGGATCGGGGCTAGCGAGGAGCTGCGTCACCCCGCAGGCCGGGGCGGGTGCGGTGTCCACCACGGCCTCGGGGAGCTGGAGACACGCTTGGAACAAAACAGTGCACTTGGGCAGGGACAAAGGCGAAAGAATGTTTGTATTTAGGAGTAACCAGTTTTGCAGATGCAGGGTGGGGAGCAGCTCCCTCAGTTACCTTTCCACAGGAAAGAACATACAGGGTCACGACAGATGGGATTTACCAGAGTAATTTGTGTGATACCCCTGTTAAAAAAAAAAAAAAAAAAAAGTTTCTGCCGTGGTGACCCTGGCAAATGGATGTACAGCCCGTGTGATGCGGGAAGCAGTGCTTCTGCTGTCTGCTGTGCAGTCAGCCTCACCGGGGAAGCTCTAAAACCGTCTAAAACTAAAGCAGCCCTGGATGTTTCAGGAAGGTTGTGACCTTGGGCCCTGGGTGCGCGGAGAGCCTGGAGCTGCTCCTAGGAGCCTCCCTGCGGCCTCCACCCTGCACCCCCTGCTCTGGGCGGCCTCCCCGTGTTTCCTCAAAGGAGCAGAGACCAGGTGTAAAATAGGTGTAAATCACAGCTGCAGTTTTCCATGCCCATGGATGTCAGGGGAGAATATAATGGCATTAAAATGCAGCAGTGAGGTCTTGGGTGAAATGTGAGGGAAGACCAGATCGTAAGGATAATCAGGCATGAGGCTGGTTTCTGGGGCAGGCTGGGCTTCATCAATGGCAATCTTTTAGAATTATTTCTGCCCTGACTCTCACAGATGTAGTTGTTGCCTTGAGATAGAGTCAGATGGGGTGATGTCTTGAAGTCCCTTCCTCAGTCTTGGTTTGTGATCCTGTGAATCTCTCACTCTGGGTGGTTACAATCCTCACTTTCTTTCAGGTCTTTAATTCAATTATTTTTGTCCCAAATGGAGGCCCAAGTCAATCAGCTGGTTTTTTTGCTGGGCTTAGCTCTGTGCCCACCAGCATCTGTTTTCCACAGTAGAAAACGGTAGGAGAACATGATTAAATGTGATGTGCACAGACATTTATGATAGCATTGCAAGCTGATTAATTTTGCTGTGTAAACAGAGTAGGTAAAGCAATATTTTCACTATCTCCTTCCCTCTCTCAGTTCAAAATATTGTTTCCTAAAACACCCTAAACACTAAAATGGGCTCTGTGTTTTGTATGTTCAAATGAATGCCTCCTAGAGTCACGAGAAAGGAGATTTATCTGCAAAGCAGACTCTCATCTTTTCCAGACTTTGAAGTAATTTGAATGAAATTTTGAACTTCATGATACTTATTTCTGTAATAGGCATCTTATCCAAATAATACTTTAACTTTTATTTTTTATCCTGTTTGAAGTAGAATCATTTTTTTTTCTACTTTTTCAGATGCTTAAAAATACTTGAGTTGTCTGCCTTTTTCATGTATGCTAAGTGTTTTTTCATTCCGAAGTGAATATAAATCTGCTTTCTTTCTGCCAAAGATCTATTTGTGATACAAGTGGTGCTTTCTATGCAAGTCTGGAGCCGCTGAGGTTAGTAGCATATTCGCATCTACGCTATCAGAAAAAGAAATGATGCAGAACTCAAAGCCACTTCGTTTCCTGTGTGTGACTTGAACACGGAGCTGATTTCGTTATCGGGTGGCTTTTAGGTTCTGTTGTGCAGCCTCTCTTTGGTGTTAGAGGGCTGGTAGCAAAGCCAGAGATTTTGCACAAGCTCTCGAAATACCGGAGCTCTTCTAGGAGCATGGCTACTTGGAGGCGTTGTGGGAATGCCCATGTATAAGCTGCAGCCTAATTTTGGTGCCCAAAGGAAGGAAAGGGGGGAGGAGAAAAGCCATCAGTTTCTTCAAGGAAAGATAAATAAGTGCACTATTCATCTCTCAAAAACACTTTACTTCCACACATCTTTCTTTGATGGCTGCTGAAAAGGTAGGAATATCTTTTTTTAGTTTGTATGATTCTGCAGAGGGGAATGCATTTGTACTTACAGGCCTTGTGTTATTTAGACTGCAAAGATTTCAAGGGAACACCAGGAACTGGAACTTTAAAAAGTTTGTTTTGTCTTTAAGTGTTTGGATGGGAAGTTATTACAACCACAGTACAAAAATTTCAACAAAATATTACCAGATAGTTTGCATGTGTGCATGCCTGGATGTGAAAATTAAGCTGATGCAGACTTTTTTTTTTTTTATAAGAATATATTATTTTTGGCATCTGGAGAATGGGAAATAACCATAAATTACAGTAGCATTTGGGGGGGGTCATCATTTTGACTCTCAACTTTCCTAATGTTGTTGTATTGTACTTTGGGAGGGTTAATGGGTGAAGTAATCCAGTTATCTCAAGTAAATGAAGGCTCTGACTTTCAGAGTTCAATTTGTTTAAACTTACTTTGTTGTCAGTATTTTGGTGATACCTGAAGATATGAAAGAGACCAGTAGAACTTCAATTTGTAGTTGCTACTGAACCATTCTGGACTTACATTAGTTAAAAAAGTTACCTGATCTGTAAAAAAAAAAAATCTTGAATTACAGTATGACTTAATTTAAAAGGGGGTTCAATAATGTATTATGTGCAAAAGCTTTTTCCAAAGCAGTTCGCCAGGTCAAGCATTCTCAAGTTTAAAAAGAAAAGTGAATATCTTTTGCAAACTTAATCCTCATTTATATAACTCTGTACTATTTTAGCCTAATTTTAAAGAAAAAAAAAAAAAAAANCAAACTTAATCCTCATTTATATAATTCTGTACTATTTTAGCCTAATTCTAAAGAAAAAAAAAAACCTCGTCATCTAAGTTTGCAGGTCTTTTTATCCTAGGTGATTAGCCAAAGGGATCCTAGCCCTTTTATCCTAGCCCCTTGTGACCACTTATTGTTGGCACTGGATTCTGTGCTTATGTGATTTATTGTTGTGAATAGAAGTGCAGCAGTAGATCCACTGTTTGGAATTACAGTGTTTGAAGTATTTCCTATGGGCCAAAGTCCTTTTTGAAAAAGGCCAAGTGCCCTTTTCAAGAATCCTGCGTTCATTAGCTTGAAATTTGGAAATCTTTGTGCTATTCTGTGAAAAAGGGAGACAGTCTTTTTTAAATTATTTTTAAAGAATTTTATCAAATAAGAACTATTTGTTTGTTTAACTGTAGCAATTTTTAACAACTTTTTTACAATGGCATGTTCGTAGTAGTTCTTTGAAGCTTTCAGCATATGTCTTCTTTAGGATGTATGACTGGAGCAGGTTTTTCTGTTATTTATGTATTTATTTATTTTATATACGTATATATTTTGATGCACCTAGTGATGACTGCCATGATTTCCCTTGCTTTCACTGATGCTTCTCAGTGGGACTTTCTGGTAACACTGTAACTGTGGTAGCTGCTGGAAGTCCGGGGAGTTTATGGAAAGTTGGATGCGTGGATGCTGCAGTGGGTGTCGTGCTATCCTGGCAGGGCAGAGTCCCTCTGCTTACACTGACTGCTCCCACAGCTTGATTTAAATAGAATTGAAGGCTCTAAATATGTTAGTCACTTCTTGGAGTTAATCTCGAGCGAAGGATTAAAGCAGATGAGGGTTGCTTGGGTGTTGGAGAAGGACATTTATTTTGTTAACACGTTACTGGGGGATTTCAACAGTGTAATTTCCTGTGCAATTGCAGTTGGCAAGGAAATAAAACATGATTGTGCATATCTCTGCCTCATTTGTTTCCACAGGAAACCAATCTCTTTTTTTTTTTTTCTTTTTTCTTTGTTAGCACTGCTGCACAATGCTTTGGTCTTTTGTTGTGTCTTGAAGGGTTTCAAGAAAAAAATGTTGAAGAATTGAGGGCATCCGATTTATAAATAAAAATGATCACCTCTGGTGTTTTTTTGTGTGTGAAATTGAGTAGCTGAATTATGAATCTATATGTAAAGTAACTCCTTCTACCTACAGAAATATTAAGATTTTATATCTCAATTTTTTTTTTTTAAACTTTTGTACCATTTAAATATAATTATCCAGCAAAGCAGATACTTGATTATATTCTCAGCTGAGGTCTATCAGTGAAGCATTACTATCTGCTTCAGTAAAACTCTGCACACTTCTCCTAGTGAAAGTTTGTCTGTTTGTATTTAGCTCATAGATTAAGTTTGGAATATATAAGCTTTGCTCATATATGCATCTTAGATATTTGATGTACTTTAACCGGAACACTTCTATTTCTCATAATTCACACTAAACAATAGACAACATAAAATCTGAATATGGTGTATAAACTGACTGTTTTATTTATTTCTCCATAAAGTATATTAAAATTATTTTTTTTGGTAATTTTACAAAAGTGAAGGTCACAGAATTCATCTGGCAGGCGTGGTTCTCATATGTTTGAGAAAAAAATTGTCGGTATACTGTACAGAGCTATAAATAGAATGCATCCTCTCAACTCTTTTCTGTTTGTGTGTATTAACAAAGATAATCTTACTGCTTTGTGATAAACTGTTTATCTAGACTTAATAGAAATTAGGTAATTAATAGAATTGAATCTCTAAGGGTTTTTTTTCTGTCTTTAGGGTTTCTTTCTTCTTTGATTTATGGTATTTTGTCTTTCCATAAGGTAAGATGGGAAAGGGGCATTTTTGTCCTTAGCATTATGGCTTTTCCAGTCCTGGGGCAGCAAGACTAATGTTTGTACTCAACAAAAGCTTCTTTACTGGTTCTTTTTTTTTTTTAAAGTTAAGATACATGGCTGAGTGTTAATGGGCATTGTAATTATATTGTTTGAAGAAAGAGACTGTCTTAAAACTTCTGCCGTGTCTGAATTAATGCATAAAGGTCTGTATGACTGTAGCAAATTTTTTTTGTTTGTTTGTTTTTTCAGAAAGCATTTTCTTCAGAAGGAAAAGTTTTGGAGAATGATATATATTTTTTTTCTTTTTAGGACTTGAAATTCTAAATCTGCAAGACCAAGTAAAAGAAGCTGTTGCTCCCCAGTCCGTCAGGCTGTTTCTTGGTGTGCCTGCCTCAGGTGACATTAGAGCCCTATCTGGGACTGCAGGCTCTCATCTCTTTCAGAGCAGCTCTCAGCAGAAGAAAGAACAAGAAGTTCTTTTATATGAAAGAGCCTGGACTGCAGAGGCCTTTTGGCTGTTCCTGTTCTCTGCTTGTAGCAGTGCTTACACGGTGACTTGTGCGAAGCCCATCACCAATGAAGTAGGGACAGAGGCACTTAACAAGCACTCAGGTCTCTTGAGAACAACATTATTCTCTGCAAAGTAGTCTTCATCATTTTGGATGTAGTTGTATGGTGATTCAGGAGTCTCCAAAATCAGTGAAGTTTGGGAAAAATGACCTCTGATTTGAATCTAAACTTCCTTAAGGAGCTGGAACGAGAGGCTGTTCTGGAGGTCTTGTACCGTGATCAGGCGGTGAGAAAAATGGAAGAGGAAAGAGTAAGGTACCTGCCATTTCCATGCTTCTCTACTCTTATTTTTTATTTTTTTTTCTTTTCCTCTAAGAGTGCTGCTCTTTCTCTTTGCTTTCTGTCCAAATATGTTTCTTCTCTTGTGTGCTGTTAGTTAATGGCTCTTTTTATTTTTTTGAAAAATAAGGATTATCCAGGGCCTCTTGGGTTTACCGTACCGTTGACTACTCCACATTAAAGCTGAGTATATGCTGTTCAGTGAATAAGCTGTTCAATGAGTTTTTTTCTGGCATTCACAGAAAATTCAGTTCTGGCTTTATTTGTTATTCAATTAAGGTTTTATGCCATTCCTACTGTTTATACCTATATTACACCTGATGTACATATTTACACCTACACCTATATTACCCTGATGATACAAGACATGTTCAGATCTTCGACTGATTTATTTAACTTACTTGGCATCTTGGCTGGTGTTAAGATGCTTTGAATACCTCCTCATCCTGCTGAATCCATCGCTGTCCTTTCGCACTTGCAGTAGATACCACATGCACTGCACCCTCTTGGAGGTTGCTAAAAATGTCAGTAGGTGTCCTTGGTTAAGAAAATTATTTTATTTAATTACATCACACTATACAGTGTCTCAGTTGTGAAGGATTAAAGGATAATCTTTTTGAATTTTATTTGCTCTATGTCAGTACTTAAATTTTATTTGCTTTATATCAGGACTTGAGCAAGTCCTGGCAGCTTGTACCCTACTTTGTCAAGTTACATCTGTTTGTAACTCAGGATATTTGTAAGTTAGTATTTTTTAGTCTTGTATTTAGATGTAGAAACTTAAACTTTGCTTATTGCAAACATTTATGTAACTGGACAGGATAAATGATTGTGGAAAACAAGTAAAGGGTTGTAAATAAAGTTTGAAACAGTTAGAATTTCCAACACTTTATGATGAAGCTAATGATTAAAAACCATAGCTCTTGATTCTTTATACTTTTAACAGAAGCAAGGTTAACAAAAGGGAAAGGATTAGATATTTCAATCTCTTTTTTTTTTTTTAACTTTCATTTTATGCATTTGTAAAGATTATTTTTGGTTTGTGATTGAATATGGTAATGAATATCTTCATCAAATGAAAGGGAGCATGGTTAAGGCCCACTGTTCGTGAATACATGATCATATTTGCATGGAAAATGTCAGTGCCCTGTTCTGTGTGTGAATCATTGGCATGAGCAAAACACAATTACACCAGACTTTTACTCTGTCTGTGTGCACTGTTGTGGTTGTACATAAAAACACGGTGCAAAAAATGCTATGCACAAATTAAGGTCAAACTGGAAAGTATATTTTCCACTAGCAGTGATAATGCACGAGCAGGGTGTTAGCTTGTGACTTCCATGTGTTTTCTTGTTTGTTTTTTACCTGTGATTAGGAAACTGAAGATGCAACTGCAGCAGCTTCGGTGGAAAGGGGCAAGAAGCATGAGCCACGAATACCAGGAAAGATCTTGTGCTCGCTGTCATAAATCCCTCGGGCTGCTGCTGAACAGAGGTGCTGTATGCAATGGGTGCAGTCATCGAGTGTGCTCCGAGTGCCGGGTCTGCCTGAACCCCTGCGTGTGGAAATGCACCGTCTGTTATGCTCATGGGTAAGGAACCTTATGCTGTCTAGAGTTGTGCATATCTGCTGTTCAAACCATTAATGAAACAAAGCCTCTTGGCAAAACAAAAATGTTGCATGAAGTCCTGGCGCCGGTGAAATTACTAGGAATTTTGCCTCACGTGCCTTACACAGTCAGGTACTCAGGATTTTGTTTCCTGTGTTTAGCAAAATGGTTCCTCAGGTTAGGCCCGAGGTGGTGTGGTCCATCTTGTAAACATGATGATTGAAGAGCATAGGAAACAGTGTTAATATTTCAACTGTAGGTGGCACTCTCTCATCTTTGTACTGAACCAAAGCACAGCAGGTTGTTGAAGGTGCTGTGTTTTAACCTAGTGTATGCAATTTATTCATAATTTCTTTTTTCCCCCGCTTCTTTTTTTGCCACTTACTATAGGAATAAGGAACTTGCATTAACAAATAATGTGAAGACATGGTTCATATATATTTTTAAACACAGAACATTAACATTAAATATAAAACATTAATATTTCCCTATAAGCATAGGGAAATACTGAAATATGATCAGAGATCCCAGTTTGTTTACTTTGAATGTGTTATTTTTTTTTTTTTACTATGTCACCTTGCTTTTGTTTTCCTGGAAACAAGAACCTGTTTCGTATACTGTGTACTTGTAAATCAAGCGGTTTAGATATATTTCCACCTCTGACGAAAAATACTTAAATATTTTGGAGGCAAAACCAGACAGTTTTGAGAACGAATCAGCAGCTCTGCCGATTTACAAGGATTTATCCCTGTAAAAAGAGTGAGCGTTTGGATTAAATTTTACTGTATATCAAAAACCAAACTGATGTACCAATACATTCCCTCTTCTGATGCCAACATGATGTTTGAATATAATGCCTGAGGAATGTCAGGAAAGGTATTGGTCTTAAGCTGCATGGATGTCTACCACAAATTCAAAGTTTCCTGCAGTTTGGAAGAGACTAAACTCTTAACAAATAGTGGCTCTCATTTTATTTTGCAATTTATACATAAAAGTAGGCAAATTAGCAGCTGCTTTGTCCCAAATATACACAGAGCTAATTTGTATAGATTTCAAAATCTGTGCTTCACATCCAGACCTTGCTCTCAATCTTTCCTTCCACCTGCTCTTCTTTTATATTTCTTTTCAAGTATTTGGTGGCCGCAGAGAACCTCTCCTGTAGAGTAGCTGGTTACTAAACTGCCTTGTGCTATCGAGTAGTGTGCCGTTTGCTGTCACATAACCTTGTTCAGCTTGTCAAGAACAGGAATGTGTTATGTACATAGAATAGAAGCCATTATAACTTTTTCACAAGGAAAATACTGTCTTTTTCTGTCTTGCTGATAATTATCCATCTGTTAATGAATTCTCTCTATAGCAAAGAGGCAGTACAGGATTCAGTTTTGATCTTGCTTAGTTCTGATGCAAAGTCCCCTAAAATTGGTCAGGCATCTTCTGCTGACTTCAAGAGATTTTCATCAAGACTGCAAATCTTAAAGAGGTTGGAGAACCCAGTAGTGTGATAAGTCCTTGTTGTCTCCCTTGTAAGGGAGAAACATAGTGACTGCAAATTGTATGAGCTGGTTTTCACTGAGCTGAATACCCATGATTTTAAGTTTTGGTTATCAGCAGTGAATTTTTTTTCCCGAACAAAATATTATTATCAACAACACTACTGATATTCTCTGTTAATGTTGCAATCCTGATTTATTTTTAGGGTCCATTATTTTTAGAGTTTATTTATCCCCCTTTTAACACTGAGTGACAAAAGGCACTGTAGCAATTTTTAAGATTCAAAAATTATTTACGTCTCTGAGCTGACTGAAAACAGCACACCAAGTTCTGCTTGCTTGTGTTGTGTGGCCCCGAAAAGTGTGTACATGCAAATAGAAATTGTCCTTTAGCTTTGTGTGTGTACACAGTATATTCTGTATATTCAGAAAAACCAAGCTTGTGAAAATATTAGTATTTTAGGCTTGGATAGATTAGTCTAAGAGGACTATAGCTATCTAAGTAATGTTGTCAACCAACTTCTTTTTTTACAAATTTACTTGCTACTATTTTGAGATAGAAATTACTTAGATGGAATTTGACTTAGTTTAATAAATATAAACGCCTGTCTGCAATGTTTTCATCAATACTGTTGTCAGAAGGTCAAATAAGATTGATTAGGCTGATTTGATTTCTGCTCATGCTGTCAGCTCAACTAAAATTGTTCAAACTGGGCCTTTAGCTGTTCTGTTTAAGCCTTCCTTAGTGGGATGCTGCCCTGCGCTGATGTCTGTGCATCATGTGGGCTGCAGGTGCTGTCTACCTGGTGCTGTGTTTAAATATGCTCATTTCCTTCACAAAATAAGAAATTATATACAAAAAAAAAAAAAAACTTGCAGACTCACAGTGTTTATATCTTTCACCTGGAAGAGGCATGTTACCTGAATGGAATTGTTATATTGTTTTCTATCTTCTAGGAGTCTAGACTAAAGACATTTCCTTTTAACAGTCTATTCCAGCCAACAAAGACTTTTTGCCATGCTTTTGCTGGTAGCTTAGCTTAATATACTCTTTAGTGTAAAAAAAAAAAAAAAAAAAAGAAAAATCAAAGTCTTTTCAGATTTTTTTTTTTTTTGGTCCTATGACCAGCCTAGTTGTCATGTGAGCAAGTGCAGAGCTGGAGATTAAACACTGGTACACACAAGATAACCAGGGATGGTGTGGGGAACATAAAAGGAAGGCTGGAGATAAGAATTGTGGCACTGCCAATGCAGAGCTCTTAAAGCTGAAAAACAGACACAAATTTCAGGCATCATTTAATTATATTATTAATGGATTGCTTTTGAATACAAATAAGGTATCCTATCTCAGAGTTATTTCCACTTAATCTTCAAACCCATCTATTTAATGCTATGCACCAAAAATCTATGGTTAGACATATAAATATGTAGTACAATTTACATTTGTGAATGTTTTGAATACTCTGCACTTTTGATTACAAAGATGTATTTTAGATGCCTAAATTTTCCTTAAAATCAAGCAACAAAAAGACCAGGCAACATCCTACTTACAGTTTGCGTATCTAAGATAAAGTGAGGTGTGGAGTGGCGATACCAGGGTTTTGTTGCCTGGTCTTCATGGATGTCAGAGTACCTCTTGCTGCACAGAGAGATTTTTGCTTTCTTAAGGAGGCAAGCCTTATACAAATTTACTGTGCTTATGTATACATGAATGTGGATTGTCTATTTCAAGCAAATTTGACAGAAAGAATGTAATAAAGATACTAATTTCCTATAAAGGAAAATAAGCTAGAGATGAAAGGTTTGCTAGTGACTGCAGTGCAGACTTCATCCAGTAATAAACATCAGACAATCCACATGGACTTGAGACATTATGTATACCCTGAATTTAGGGAAACATTTAGATGAAAATTTGTACCTTAAGACCCCAGAGAATCTATTCCTCATTTAAAGGATTTTCTGTATATTCAGTAATAGATAAGTTCACATTGCACTTTTCATCTAAATCAGTTGAAGACAATACACTGGAAGAGACAAGTCCATTTAAAATCAGACTTTGATAGTTCTACTCTTGCCAGAGCTATTTAATCTGACAGTATTACCTTTCTGACATTACCTTTCTTATACTGGGGTTCTGGTGCCTGTGTATGACACCAACATCCTTGATGTCTATCTCCAGAAAAGAGAGGGTAGTGCAAGGGCATGTCAATGAATAAAGACCATTTTCTTTCCTGCTTTTGGGTTATAGATTTCAGCCACCCCAAATTCTCCCAGGATGTGTCTTCCACCACTGTCTTTTCCCCTCCTCAGTCTGAACTGTGGCTGTAAGTGATGGTGCAACCACAAGTGTCTGGTGTCGTCCTGCAGGTCGGGCCCAGGTCTTCAGAGTTCAGAGCAGCGACTCAAGCAGTATGTGTGGCTTTGCACAGGCAGTCCTTCCATGGCCAACAGGGGAAAGAGGAGGGGAGGAGACCCTGATTCACAAAAGCTGCTCAGAGTCCATCAGTAGTGTGAGCAGCCAGGAAATGTTAGTTCAATTGTAGGATTAAGGAAGATTGGTAAATAGCTATCAAACAAATAGAAATGTTGATTCAAATGTCCCTTGCTTGTTTTTCAGAGATGTGAAAATAAAGGCTGGTGAATGGTTCTTTGAGGAACGAGCAAAGAAATATCCCAATGAAGGTAATCACTGAAACAGGCCCTGAATTGGTGTGGAGTGCATAGTCCTCACCTCAATAAGACACAGAATGTGGTCTGCCACTGTATACAGTGTTTCACACATTTGGTGGGAGATTTGTTTGAAATAAAGTCTATATCTTGAAGTGTCTGTTTGTGCATAAACTAAAGGATGAACACAACCAGCAGAATATACTTAAAATATGGTTTATTTTGTATAAGTAATTAGAATAAATTCTGGTTATGTCAACTTGAATTAGTGAGCTCAGTGTGGTTACTAAGACATACAACCACATATGAAAAAGAACTATAGATGTGCTGGAATATATGGCCAAGAAGGAGGTGAACTTGCATTCGTTGTTTGTTAAAACATCCTTTTTTCACTGAGAAAATATTGGAGCTTAAAGAAGTGATGGAATGGAATAGATGGTAACAAGCATAGAATCAACAGAGAACTAAACACCTACTGTTTTTTTACTCTTAGCCAACTGCGCTACCATGCTGTGGTTCAGACTATTCAGTGCAATTAAAAGTACAAAGTATTGAACATCATGGAGGACACAGCTGGGTTGCTATGTGGGGAATGTGTTTCACCAACTAAGAGGCAGCTCTTCAGGGTTTTGCACCTACAATGACCAATGAGCTGGAGAGATTTTTGCCTTATCTTTCCCTTGAAGCTTCACTTCAGACAGGCAGCTATTTCACGTGCGCATGACTGTAGCTAGATGTTCCAGTTTCAATTACAGTATCCTAAGTACCTGTTGGCAATCCTGAATAGAAAGAAACTTGTTAATGGAAAAATGTAAAAAAGGTAAATTTTGAGTAGCAGGCACTCAGAGAAGCCAGGAGTTAGTGGATTAAGGAATTGAGCTATAATAGTTTCTTCTGAAACAATTAACATAGAATTTGAAACATTTTGTTGAATTCCATTCCAGGCCATGCCATTTACAATTTAAAATGCTAATTGATTTTTTTTAAGAACAGCTTTATTTCATAACTGTTGTTAGTAATTTTACTTCATATAATCTTTTGCAGTCTGGTAGATCTAAAGCTATTTATTTTGAGAATCTCTCATAGTAATTGTAAAAGAACATGTTGTTCCCTAGGCACTGTATCTGGTAATGTACAATAATGAATGTCCTTCTTTCCAGTAAAATAAATTAATTCTCACTTTGTGTTTTCAAAACTTCATGGGAACTGGAAGCATTTTGCTTCTTAGATATTATAAGAACAGTGTTGTTAAAGTCACAATGGTCTAAGGATATACATGAGGTGGATTTCTAGCGAGAAATTTGTTTTAGCTTGTTTTCTTTTTAGAACAACTGAAATAATTAAAGGGAGAAAATGGCAAACTTCAGAACACAGATGCAGGCTTAGATATGTATCCTTCAAGCAGTGCCCTCTTTTGGTTTGAATATGTACAAAGTATTTACTGTAAAATAATTTAAACTGAATAAAATGCACATTACAATGGATTTTTCTCATGTTACAGACTAAAAAACATGTTACAGACTAAAAAACATGTTACATCAGTATGCTTTTTATTAATTTTATTTCGTTTCTACCTACAGATTAAAGAAGACTATTTTCAAATAAGTGGTAAATTTCCTGTACTAACTAATAACTTCAAAAGTCATTGAAAGTCACAGTAAATCAAGATACCAAACATTATTTATTAATAATGGAGGATTAAATCCAGAGTTCTTGTTAAAATTTGTAATATTAATAAGTTTATTGTTTCTACCAACACCAAGCTCCTGCTTACACTTAAGAAATATATTAGAATTAGTGATGTCTTCAACCAAGCACGGATCACGTGTCGCTTTCTGTACAGCTATTATTAAGAATGATTAGTGATTAAAACCATTCTGGCTCTTTTCCCTTGGCCATGTTACCTGTGCTGAGCCCTTCTCTCTGTTTGTGATCGCTCAGGAGCAAACTCTGTTTTTATGAGTCCTCATTGTTTGTGCCTGATGGAGCGCTTGCTCCTGGCTGGCCTTCGCAGCAGGTGGCTGCTCACCTGAGGAACATGACACAGTTGCTGTTTCTCCAGGGAGATGGCCTCAGCAAAGGATTTTTACCTCGTTTGTGAGCAAGCTGGACATTTTCATAGTTGCTCAAGTCTCTAGTATGAATAAAAAGTCTTTTTTTTTTTTTTTTTTTTTCAGAAGGTTCAAGTAATCTACCATGTGCCTGCTCTTGTACCAATTTTCAGTGTTTTCAGTGTTTGCATCTTATGGATTAAATATGCTTTTATGCAGTGGGCCTTTGCATTAGCTCTTTGTCTTCTGAACTCAGGAGGCTGAGAGCACTTTGCAGCTTGTAGCAGTGGGCCCACGAGGACCAACACACAGTGTTTCTAAAGAGCTAGTTTGAACATCTTTTGCCTGAAAGAGAGGAGAGGAAGATGTTTTTTACAGGTGGGACCTGTGTGCTGGCTGGCATTGAGGCTCTTGTGTCAGGTTGGGACAGGTTTAGTTCCTGCTCTGTGCATGTACCTCAAAGGCCAGTACCCTGAAGTGCGCTGATGTTGACTAGTATAATAAGGGCCTGAATAACTACTGCTGTTGCTAAGTGACCTTTGGTTTTTTTCTCCTTCACAGGTAGACATGAAACAGTTGGTGCAAAGCTCTTGAAATCTTATCAGAAACTGAGGTAAGACTCATAAAAGGACAAATTGTCCTAGGACACTGAGACTTTGTACAGTTAATATATTGTATATTATGAACCAGCCAGCCAATGGCTATTTTTTGATCTATTTGAAAATGGTAGTAGCATAAAAAAATGCCGCTTTGTCTAGGCAACCTATAGAAAGAGTCTCAAGTACAATATTGTTTCTTTCTTATTTCTTTTTTTCTAATTAATTAAAGTGAAGAGACCTGTACAGCTTTTTTTTTTTTTTAAACCATCTGTTTATATATACATCTGTTTTCACCACTGTTTTTTAAATTTGCATACTAATTGTATTTCTAAATTGGACATTTTGCTCATCTGACATCTTTAGAATAAACATTAATGAAGAAACTGTATTCAGAAAGATGCATCTCTTTCTTTACCCAAACTGAAAGAAAATGAAAAATAGAGTTTGGACCAGCCTTAAGGATTTGAGGCCTATGCATTATACTGCTTAATACTAGTCATATATAATGAAATAATAGTTTGTTTAAACAATATTTATAAAAGAAACCCTATTATTTTAAGAGAAAAAAAAGGAAAAAAGGTACAATAAATGACCCCAATTTTATGATAATTATCTATAGATATAGCTAAATAAGATGGAAACTTGCAGATCTCTAGGTATCCTAGCCAGGTCTGTGTAAGGACCTAGATGTAGTAAAAGGAGAAGAGAATTGAGAGGGAGATTCACTGGCTGCCTCTAGGGACTGTGATGGCAGACAAAGGAGTGGGTTGGACGGCTCTAGCAGCTCTGGGCCCAGGCAAGGAAGGATCCTTCCAGCAGTGGAAACAAGCATGACAGCTTTCTGAAAGCTTCTGAAATGGAGATGGGGTGTGTTAGGAACTGTGCCTCAGGATTTGGAGCTCAAATTGCAATGCCAACCATAAAGCAGATACTCTGCATACCTGTGGTTTATCTGTCTATCTTAGCATAATATATTAATTGTTGCCCTGTTTATTTTCTCTTAAATATCTAGTAACATTTCTGTTGTTCCTCCAACTCCACCTCCTTTCACTGAATCCTCAGCAGGGAGCACCGTGACGGTAAATGTATATATGTGCAATATAGATGTATGCATGCACTGTCTCAGAGTGTCATTCATGTGCAAAGACCAGTTACAGAAATACAGTAAATAGCAGCAGCTACCACCACATCATTTTGCAATATAAATGCTGCCTTTTGTCACTTTATGCTGCATTGGAAATGGGAGAAAGGTTAGCGTCCATCATGAGAGATGTTTCTGGTTGGTTTGAATTTTTGAGTGCAGTGATTGAAAGCATTGAAATCTCAAAAATGTTTCTGAATTCTTCATCGGGTTTTAGTCTGGATCTCAAGGCCCTAGTTTTGAAGTCCACTGCTATTTTGCTTAAAACTTTTTAATGTATTCTTACATGAACTTTGAAAATTCTTTGCTATCAGAGGCACAGGAGCACAATAGCAGTTCGGTAATAGACAAGACTTTCCAACTTGAAGTATTAAATACATTGCAATGAATCAGTCATATAATTAGTTATATTTATAAAATTGCTATGAGATCTTATTACAAGGAAACTGAAATATCAAGGGAACTGAAAAGGTAGTCCTCCATAATCATATATCGGTGTGACAGTTTGCGATTGTGTAAAAATATGGGCTTAGATGTGCTTGTCTGCAGAGGAAAGTGCAGACTGCAGCATTGTTTTCTTGTGTGGTCTGTAGGTATGTGATGATGAAACTTTGAGCACAGTGAATATTCGATGTGTTCTTATTTTTGGACTCTCAATTTGCAGGAACTCTGTCAGACTAGGAGTTTTAATAAGTCTGTGGAAAACTTGTTTTTATCTCTCTCAACACATATAAAAAGTAAGTAGCTTTCACTGCATCATCTTTCTAGAGTCATGCTTCCATTTGTTGGCCACAAAGTAGGTAAAAATTAAGGGTATTTTAGTAACTAACATCAAGACTGAGACAAAAATAGATAGTAAGTAAGTCTAAATTCTGCATCAGTATCCAGCCAGTTGTTTAAGCAGCTGATGATACCAGCGAAGAATGCCTTTCATGTTAGGGAGTGAAAAGTGTATAATATTATTTTAAAGTTTAGCAGTTGTTCAGATGCAGTAAATTTAATGGAAGTAATTCAGTAATGGAAGTTTCTATAATAGTCATCTAATATTATCTATTTCTGTTTTCTGTTGTAGTTATCTATGTTTGTGTTATCACCTTGATTGAACACCCATTGACCTTGTCCACTTGTCATGTAAAGGAAATAGGGATTAATATTTTCACTCTCTGGCAGTTTGTAAGAGAACTTCCTGCCTTTTGCTCAGTCTGCCTTTTTTTTTTTTTTTTCTTTGCATGTTTTTAACAGCTAACTACTCCTGGCAGTTCTCTCATTCTGATACTTTTGTTTCCTTCCGTTCACATAAACCTTGTGCTGCTCTTGATGGTGAAAGCTAGGTTTGCGTCTCTAAGGTCTGCTATGCTGAGAGGAACCCCTCTCTGAGGCGAGGAAATTAAAGGCACCCGTGAGAAAATGTGGTTCCGAGCCTCCCGAAGGTGGCTTGCACATGTGTGTCCATTTGAACCATCATCAGCATCTTCTCACTGTCTTAGCACCAAATAAAAGATGAGACTGAATACATTGGACATTCATCTCTGTTTTTGCCATTCACTCTGATCTTACCCCTTGCTCACTTACTCTTCTGATGACTTCTATCTGTCCTAAAAGGCTGTTCTCCTTTACCTCCACTGATTTAACGTGCAGTCCACGTGAACATGGACTAAAGTGATGCTGAAACACCATGACTGTCTCCTCAACAGAAGTGTGGTGGAGAGGGGCCTAGAATATTTTGTTACTGAAAGCCCATTAGTGGAGGCAGCACAGAATAGGGTGCAAAAAATGTATTCTGCTCTCTGTTAGTTAGCAACTTAAGGGTGTCCAAGTGCAGCGGATGGAGAGGGGAAGCAGGACTGTCCTCACACAAAGCACAAGCCTCAGCACTGGCCTTTGCACATTGCAGCGAACAAGGGTAATAGCTCAATGCTACCAAAAAGAAGGGCCTGCTTCTCCTTCCTATCTTTCATCTCATTTTCTGGCCACTGCTTGGCTAGAATTAGCATCAGTGTTTTGGGACCCATCTGTGAGCCTGATTTAACTAATTAAAAGGGCAGAACACTAAGGCAGACAAAACAAATGGACACTTTTCTGCTGGCTGAGTGAGTTAAATAGGCTCAAGGCAAGGTCTTTGCACTGGAGCCTGTGCGTCACAGGGCCATGTGGCTGCAAGCCTGGGTATGAGGAGGCAAGAGCAGAGCTTGCAGAGGGGGAGCTCAGCTCAGCTCTACATGAAACCATACTCAGTTGCTATCATCTCAATTAGGGGAAGAAGCTTCTAATTTCTAAGAAAATAACAGGCCATTGCTATCACCAAAGTCAGTAATTAAAAGGAGGTATAGGAAGCCTTCTAGAGAGAAAGACCTGGACTGCTTGACCTGAGATGACAGGTTTTGCAGACAATATGGCCTTCAGTGGCCTCCACTGAAACCTGGCACTGAAACACTTTCAGTCACAAGTGTCTGAAGTTAGTGCTTTGTGCCTTATATAGGTAAAAATGCCCTGGTGTGCAGAGATATTTAATACAAGCAGCTTCTGTGTTGCAGTAGATGAATGGCGAGATGACAGTGATGCTGTCCCTGGAGCTGGCATGTGTGCATGGCCAGGAGCAGGCTGGGGACAAGGGATTAGCATGTGCAACATGATGCCTGCCTTGTTTGGGCTGCTCTCCATGGTGTTGCCTTCTGTTCTAGCTTGGCTTGGCAGCAGGAGCTTGTTGTAATGCAGTAGTCATTATCTGGAGTATGTAAAATGAGTTGCTAGTTGTGGATTTCTTTGCAGTGGGAAGTCGCCTGTGGAATGAAGCCGTAGTGTCCCTTCTTGCTAGCTGTTTGGGTGGAAAAGCCCAGGGAGGAACAGATGTGAAAACCTTTTCTCACAATAAGCTGTTTCGTAGCCTGTTCATTTTAAGAGTGTGAAGCAAGCTCGTATTTCTTCTTCTACTGATGATTAAATTGTTCAGATTGTATCTACTCCTTTAGATTTATTGCTCCATTCTCTTTTATGATCTCCAATTTCACTGTGTATTTTAAAAACATGGTTTCGTTTACAGCCAGAGATGGTTTAATTGTGCCTGCCTATGAATATATCACGTGATGCCTTAATGGTGTATCCAAAGTACAGTAAGCATGTGAGGCCCGAATGCTTCTAAGGACCAAAGTGGGTTTAAAAATCACTCCAGAGTATTGTTGTTCCTGAATATCATAATGATCTGCTGCCTGCTGAGGCTGCCCAATAGTAGCTTATGTTACAGGAGAAATATTTATTTATTCTGAATAAATTAAATGTGTGATAGCTATTTCATATGCACTTATACATTATTAATTCTTCATCAGAAGTTATCTGTGGCATACAACACAGTGTTTACTGCTGAGCCTGATAGTTTTTAGCTTCAGAAATCACAAATGAGTGTTGTCTTTCCCTTTAAGAAAAGCTTTGACTGTACCCTGAGAAATAAGAAACAACAAAAAAAGTATGCTAAATGTCTACTTGCCCCACAGATTTATTTGACAATAAACTGTATGTTACTGAGGTATTAATTCGGTAAGGTATTTAAGTATGGACATAAGATTATCCTTATAGTGTTATTGCAGTGTTATTGAAGTCAGTGAAGGCTGCTCATGTTCTTGAGGATGCAATCTCTCTAATTATTTCATATTTTGGATTCATTTCTAAGTATTTTCCAATATACTCTGTTTTCTAATATCTTTTGTAATGTCACTATAAATTACTATAATGTTCTTACTTCCAACCTGAAGAAAAACAAACAATACCTATTTGTAAATAGTACTTTACAAAACAATATCTAAGCTATATATGGGGATGATTTCTGTGATGAAACTGTATGTAGTGCAACAATTCTTTGAAGCAGTTCTAAGGATAGGAAGCAAAAAGTGCAATTTCCAGTTGAAAAAAAGAGGGAAAATATAGGTAGGCAAAATATAATTATACAAAATGGGTCAGGTACATAGTTTCCCATCCGTTCCTTACTCTAAGTAGATCAATACTGGAATTACAAGGTGATAGCCTGAAAGATACAGGATTGCTTGTGATTGTTATAGCAACTTCTCTCTTTGTGTTCACTTCAGAAATCTCAAAATCCCAGAACGATATGGCTGACAAAAGCCGCCTGACCACAAACTATGGGCAGAACGTGGAAAAGAGAAAGGAAAGAAGGAGCCAGTCTGACACTGCCATCAACATTACAAGCAGGGTATCTAAATCGTTATACTTAGTCTCTGGAACTGTAAGGTCTATTTGGGGAATGAAGTATGTTTATAGGAATGATTACTTTTATTTGTGATTTTACTTTTATTGTAGGAGCAGAGATTAGCTGATGCTTACCATGGCCAAAAAACTGGTTCTTTGTAAGGTTTTTCACCAACTCTCCATGCTTGGCCTCAGTTCAGAGCTAATGCCTGAGGTGAAGCTTTTACAGAGTCTCATGTGGGGCAGGAGAGGATGATGTTTTGCTTGGAGGTGCTCACAGACCCTCTGGGGGCTGATTGCAGCCTGATGGTCACACAGAGCATGCAGCAAGGAGATGCTATCTCTTGTTCTGCTCCTGCCCCTCTTGTTGCTGAACAGGACCAAACCAAAACCATCCTCACATTTTCTGAGCCCTTTGCTCTTTGAAAAGGAGAAAATGGTGACTGCTGTTAGTTGCAGTGCAACTTTGATTTTCTTTTTGCTTTGCTTGCAGCCACAAGTTTTCAGTGTTTTCATGGAAAGTTTGAGAAAAATTCAATTTTTCTTTTTATTTCGCAAGTTGTGCAAGGCTGAAAATGATGTCATGTGTCTGCTTTAAAATTGCATGAAGATTTTTACATTTTCACGTCTCCTGTGAAATCTTCCCCCTCCAGTGAGTGGCATACTGAGCTGTATCTGATCTCCTAAGTGGCTGAACTAGATATTGAAAAATGTTCTTGCTATGGGCCAGACCTCATGAGAAGTGTCACTCACTGCGAGCTTGATGCACTTTTCACTTTCCTTGGAAGCATTAGATATTAAATGGAGCAAGTAGGAGGTCAGAAATGATGGGCTAGTAGTTTGAATTGGCTCAACAGCTTCTGGGAACTCTGGGAAATTATTTTTGTTGGTTTTATATGTCATCATGTTATAAGTAAAACAGGCAACACAACTGCTCTCATTGTGGCAAACCACACTTCCGTATTTCTTCATGTATTATTTTACTGGCAGAGTGCTGCCCTTTGAATGCGCTGAAAAAACATCAGACTTGGAGAAAATGCAAACTTTAACCTTGCTACATTGCATGTTGATCACACTCACTGGTCATTTTTTAAGGATGCATATGGATTTTTTGACTTAACAAATATATTAAGTAAGAGATACCAAATTATTTGTGTGCAATTTAAATAACTTCAAAGGTTTAGGATTTAGTTTTTGTCCATCCTTTGCAGTAGAGATTTTGAAAGCTCAGTGTTGTTGGTGTTGCCAGAGATCTACTTCTGTGGGTTAGGTTTTCGCTCAGATCAGTTCAGCTACATCTACGCTGGAATTGCTGGAATTACTGTTGATCTTCTTTGTCTTGTGAATGTCATCATCACAGGTTTGTGTTTTCAATATAGAAAGAAATTTTACTTGCCTGTCCACCTACATGGTGGATTTTCATATATGTCCTGTGATTTAAAAATATTTTTAATCTCTGTCAATGGCAGCATTACATTATTCTTGTGTTCATTTTGTCTTATTCTGATTTTTCTTTTCATTTAGTAAGAGTAGACGTTTATAGCATTACCAGAACTGATGACTAAGTTTAGTCACAGAACCTATTTTCAGTTGCTTTCAATTTACTTGTAAAATAGCTTTGAAAGTTAATCACTGAAACGTAGAATGAAACATGATCTAGAAATCTGATTTGTTTGCTGAGATTCCTACCAAAGAAAGAACTTATATTTTCAGAGAATTGAAATAGTACTTTTCTTTTCCTGGAAAGCATATATATATGTATATATATATATTTTTCCCCCCGTGGGAATACCTGGGAAGTAATATCTGGAACTCTTCCATTTTGAACATACAAACTATAAAAATGGGTCATCACTTCAGTTTCAAGAGTAAGATCTATCTCTTAAGTGAGTTTCTCTTTCATAGAATCATAGAATGCCTAAGGTTGGAAGGGACCTCTAGAGGTCATCTAGTCCAACCCCCCTGCACACTCAGGGCCACCTAGAGCACATGGCACAGGGCTGCATCCAAGTGGGTCTTGAAGATCTCTAGAGAAGGAGACTCCACAACCTCTCTGGGCAGCCTGTTCCAGTGCTCTGTCACCCTCACTGTCAAGAAAATTTTCCTTAAGTTCCAATGGAACTTTTGATGCTTCAGTTTGTGGCCATTTCCTCTTGTTCTGTCAGTGGCCACCACTGAAAAGAGGCCAGCACCATCCTCCTCACTACCTCCCTTGAGGTACTTATACACACAGATCAGATCCCCTCTCAGCCTTCTCTTCTCCAGGCTGAACAGACCCAGCTCCCTCAGCCTCTCCTCATAGGGCAGATGTTCCAGGCCCCGGATCATCCTTGTGGCCCTGCGCTGGACTCTCTCCAGCAGCTCCACATCCCTCTTGTCCTGTGGGGCCCAGACCTGGACACAGTACTCCAGATGTGGCCTCACCAGGGCTGAGTAGAGGGGCAGGATCACCTCCCTCGACCTGCTGGAGACGCTCCTCTTAATGCACCCCAGGATGCCATTGGCCTTCTTGGCCACGAGGGCACACTGCTGCCTCATGGTCAACCTGTCGTCCACCATGATGCCCAGGTCCTTCTCTGCAGAGCTGCTCTCCAGCAGGTCGGTCCCCAGCCTGTGCTGGTGTCTGGGGTTATTTCTCCCCAGGTGCAGGATTGTGCATTTGGCCTTGTTGAATTTCATGAGATTTCTCACCACCCAGTTGTCCAGTCTCTTTATTTATGGTATGTGCTGAACTTTATCACCTGGACTGAAGTTGAGTTTAGTAACAGTGAAAATCCAGTAGCAAGAACTATCGATCAGTGTAAAAACTGGATTGACAGAGTAATTGAAGAGAGTGCCTAGGGCCTCTCATCATCAGAATCTCTAAGGTCATTAAAAGAACTTAAAAAAATAACTACAGTTATATCTACCTTTACTGAGGGAAAAGGCAAAAAAGGGCATGCTCTGGAAAGCTGTTTGCGGCGTCAGGAGCTGCTGTAACAGCATCTCTTGTAACAGCAGGTGTCCACTTGTGTGGGCATTAGAGCTGAACTAGCTGGGAGTCTTGCTCAGGACCTGACTCTGTTTTTAGCCATGGCATTTTTGTTGCCAAATCAGTCTTTTATTTTCTGCCTAATTCAGAAAATACAGCGAGCTATGTGTCAGTGTTGAGTAGGCTGTTGTGGTTAGGAAGTGAAATTGGTGGTTTCAAGATTTTTAGAGCAATCCTTTTATTTACAAAGAAAAGAATAAGGAAGTTCTGCCTCTGTGAATGAAAAAGAACTTGCATAGCAGAAGGCAGATTCTTTGCTGAGAAAGAAAGATGCTCTTAAAATGGTCTTTCTTTTTTCCTTTTTTCTTTTTGAGACTACATTCTGAATGCACTTTATAGCTATCTCCTTCCTCATAAGGGAATTTGATGAGTTTGTCCTTAAGGTAGGGCAGTTATTACACAAAACAATTTCTGTGCATTACAATAACAGCGTGCTGGTCTGGCTTAGCACAGTGTGTTTTGCAGAAGTGCGTATCATCTCTCATTTCCTCATGCTTTAGGGCTTTCTGCTGATGGTATAGAAAGGCTTCCCTGGCTGTTTAAAAATGCCTTATCTTATCCTTCTATGCAAAAGTTACGGTTATTTAGTTGATTTAGTCACTTTCTAGTCTTTCAGGTAATCCTTGTCATATTTTTTTTTCTAATGAATGATTCCCTTAGATAGTAATCTTATAAAATGTCTCTCCTCACTCTTTCCCTATCTATTCACATGTGAACTTATTTTTCATGAGTTGTATTCGCCAGGGTTAATGGTGTGCCAGAATCATACCAGACTTGTTTTTAACGTATTTCTAGATGTACATTAGTGTTTTGACACTTCCTGCCATGAAATCAGTTGATGCTGGTAACAGAAGTGGCAGAAGATAAATCTCAGGAAATTTTGCTACTTTATAGATTAATTTCTCCCAAATTATCGGGGTTTTGTTGGGAAGATTGGGAAGGTGAATGGATTTAAGAACAAAGCAATGACAAACCTCAAACATTTAACCTTTTTCTGTAGTCACAGATAAAAAGGAACTTGTTTATTCCTATTTTCAAGTCTCTTTTCAACCTACGTTCACTCTTGCATAGGTAGACATGGGCATGAGTCATGTACATTGCAAATAACAATTTTTAATTTCCTGGAGGTAATATTTTTTGGATAAAATCACTGTTCCATCAAAGACTGATAAGGCCGCTTATTATCTTATTGCTATTTTTGGTGTGTTGTTAGTGCACTGTTCCTAGTAATTTCTGTGGTACTGATCATTACATTGAGTGGTGACATTTTGATTTTAGAAAAAAATTAATATAATGAATATACTACAGACTGGGATGGGGGAGTTGTAGATGCAAAATGTAAAAATCATTTAAATTAAATTATGATATTCTCCTTGGAGAAGTGATCAATCCTTAGATTGATCAGAGTGAATGACAGCTAATTAACTGAATTTTGTTGTGTTATCATTCCTAGAGGGATCAGCACACTTTTCTCAAATGAAAAGAAATTAATTTCCGAATCTTTTACAGTTAAAAAGCACACCCAGCCTTCAGCACCTTATCACTGGAGCCCAAAAGGACAATGAAAGCCTTACTGAAAGGAGCTACAAACAGGAAGAAGACATAATAACCAGTCCTACAAGCGATACAGTTTTCTGTGAGGGCAGAAGACATGTAAGTTCAGTTGAAGGGTAAAGCACCATAGAACAGATGTTAAATGGGGACAAATGCAAAAACTGAGTGCCTCCCATTTGTATTAAGGTTGGGATCTTGAATGTGGTTCCCTCTCACCTAGTAGCTGGCTTTTTCTCTTAAATCTTTTCATGGAAGGATATTGTTGTTCTGTAAGAACTGTGGTAATGTCAGTGGAAATGAAACCCAAATGTCTGTGGAACTGACAGGAGGAAAAAGAAACCAATAGTGACAGAAACTAAGGAAGCAGATCATAGGTTTAAGGGATGTCATTGAAACCTTCTCTGACGGACAGGGTTATGAAAACACTGCAATGAAAGTGAATAAAGCCAATTTTAAGGAATTTAGCACATGCTTTAAAGTCTTCATGATTAACTGCTAAGGATAATTTCTGTATATTAGTGTTGATGTTAGGCAGTCAGGATTAATGGTCAAGGAGTACATGATTGATATTGTGAAGAAAGGACCTACAGTTATTTTTAGGGAATCAGAATTAAGCAAGCCTGCTCACCTTGCAGAAGTGCCAAATCACACAGAAGGACCTTTGCTCTCCCCCACAGTTTATTGCACAGTGGAGCCTAGGGTGTTATACCAAGAAATGGAAAACAATTTTGGATGACGTTTGTGATTCCATTGCCAACTATTGCAAGTGGACTATAGGCAGTCCATTCCTAAAAGTGAAGTATGTTCTACTGTCTTCTAAAGTGGGAGTTCAAGTTCCATTAAATATTCTCTTTATGGATAAATGTTTGATGTTGATCACTGCTCCATGGAGATGTATCTTCCAAAAAAAGATATTACTCCCAGTCATGCTAGCAGAAGTGGAGGGAAGAAAATTGTTGCTAAGTCTCTGTTTTCTTGACTGAGGATGAGCCATTTCTGCATTGAGTGTGTGTGGTTCCTGATAATTTAGGAGAAGCAGGTAGTGATACTCAATCCAAACAAATCCAGAATAATTGTCCAGCTTCTCTGAATAAATAAGAAGTTTTGTGGAATAAATATTCAGGTACTTTTGCAGAACTTTTGATAGGATGTATGAGCTAAGGCTAAATTCTATTTCTTTCCCTTGGTCATGAAGGATTTTGATGGAAAATAACCATTCTTTTTGATCAGGTGATAAAAATATTTTCTGTCAGTACAAGGAAGAGCAGCACTAAGCAAAGTTGCAAGGGAGATTAATCAGCACTGAAAAATATCTTGCGGAGAGGACAAGATTCAGTGCAACAAGTATCAGGTCACACCTTATTCCTAACACTTCTAATGGCTTCCTTAATTAGCACTCTGACCCTTCTTTTTTCTACATTTACTTGTTACTGAGAGCTTATAAGATAGAGCTATTGATGTGACTTTTAAGTGGATATTTATCAAGTTGCACAAATGAAGAATAGCATCTGCATAAGAGAGAGATATGACCTGTTATAAACACTCACCCTGCACTCCTAGTTACTGGATTACAGTGCAAGACTCCTTGGTTAAACAGTCTTGTGTGGGCTGGTGTTTTCAGAGATCGCACAGATAACACAGATAACGTAGCAATCTACATATATATCACTGTGAGATTAATCGGAACAACAATTGTGACTTTGTGGCACATGCTTATGCAAAAAGATTCAGGGACTCACATTACAGAGTATTTTTATAAATGCATGGAGACCAAACAATTTTGATTGAGTTGATCATTTGATACAGTGAAAGTAGACAACACTGTAAAGTTACCTGGCTGTGTGGTCCCATATAAAACATTACAGGCTTCATTTCGGTTTCATGCACTGACATGTGATAACTGAGTGTCTTTGTGTTTTAATCGTTCCTGAACTGTCTGCCACTGTATGGACTGTCATCTCCCCATGGAACTGAGAGATCTTGTAGTAGGAATGCATTGCCACTTTTATTTCCTTTAACATGTCAGGACTTTGCATCCTCTAATATTTATTATTTACTAAAATCTGTATTCTGTATGTTCTTACATTTCAGAGCGTTTTCAGGAACCAGCGCTGAGGGACAGTCCTCTCTCAAATACTTAGCCCATTTTCTGATGGGAAGCCATGGAGTAACTTTACTGGGAGATAATTTCTAGATTAAGAAGTTACCTAGTAAAGCATTTTGTTAGGCCAGAAATTTTATTGGAGAGAAAGCCAAAAGAGTAGATTTTACAGTTAAAGTTATTACAATATATTATTATATATTATAATTATTACAATATTTATTGTGGTTATAAATGGGCTGATATGTAAAACAACAAAATGCTTTTGTACCAGTTATCCTGAGTCTTCATAATTTCAAGTAGCTTTGCAGTCAAATCAATAAAGACTTTGACATTTGACTAAAAAAAAAATGCTTTACCTATTTGATTAGAAACTACTTTTTCTTTAACATTTCTTTTTTTCGTAGGGGAGTTTGTACAGTCTTAACAGCACTTGCACTGAATATGGCAATTTTGACAAAGCTCATATCACAGGAGAAATAGAGTTTGCCATAAGATATATCTTCAAAGCTTGCATTTTAGAAATCAGAATCAGGGGATGCAAGAATCTGGCTTATGGAGAGGAGAAGAAGAAGAAGTGTAATCCGTAAGTTTTTTGTTTTGAAGGAAAAAGAAATGACATGTTCTCTTTTCAATACAAATATGTATGTAGTGTAACGTATGGAGTCTATACATATGTAGTTGATATATGATGATATGCCATACTAACACTTCTCAGAATATCATACATATATGTGTGTGTGTGTGTGTGTGTATATCAGCACTTCTTACATCTACAGGCTATGGGGAAAGTAGATTTCATATCAGGGCTTATTGATTTCCATTCTGAACATTTTCTGCTGGCAATTTTCTTTTTCCCTGACAGGGAGTTTTTGGAATTGGTGTTGCTCATCAGCTTTACTGAGTATCTGTTCAAATTTTAGCTGTCAGATTGTGCCTGCAAAACTAATACACATGTGGTTTACAAGCTAAAAAATGAGAAGGAAAATTGAAATGAGAGTCATGTTCCTAATTAATTTACTGACTCATTGTGGGCAGTTGACATACTTCTTCTGTGCTTTTGCTTTCCGCCTCTGTGATGTGGATAGAAATTTTAGATACTGCAATGCAATTTTAAAGCTAAAGCTAGTTAATAATTGTGTATTATCATAATAGGAAAAATATACCTACTTCTGTGGATAAAATATGCCATTAAAAATGTGACACTTTGACAGCTAAACCTTGGTGGTTCCTCTGTTTATTATTGAATGTTCCTGTCTGGCCATGCAGCAACCATTGCTGAGGAATCCTCAGGCAGAGCATCTCCCTGCGTGTCTTTAACCATGTTCTTGCCCCGCTGCTGTGCAGCATTTGAACAAGTTTGAGTGACCACGTGGAAACTGCACAGTTGCTCGCCTTCATTCTGAAGGAGTTTGGCTTTGTGCATCCTTGGGATGAGCTTTGGGACGAGTGGAGTCTTGCTGGCACAGCAGCCCGGGAAGCAGCTCACTTAGGGAGAGCTTTGGCACCGGCTCTCGGTTAGGCAGTTAGGCCAGGCAAAGCCTGCAAGAAGCCTGAGAGGCCATGGGGGAAGAGCCAAGCGTGCGGTGAACATGACGTCCTCCATGGGCATGCAGAGTGCTCCTTCCAAACCCACAGACAAAGTACAGGCCGGGTATTGACTTAGAGCACTTGCCAAAAAGCAAGTTTCTAACTGGTGTTTAAAACCTGTTGAATTGTTTAGCTCCTTGGCTGATTTGAACTCTGCTGCTTTTTAAGCGCTTTGGTTGTGTGCTGGAGTGAGAGACTTAAACTTCTAGCACCCAGATATGATTCAAAGCAGTTTTTACCTACAGTTAAGTTTGGAAAGTACAGGGAAAAAGTGTAAGTTCTGCACTGACATTACGAGATACAGCAGATCCAATAAATTAACAAAGGGCTCTTTTGAAATTTGTTTCAATCATACTCTCTGAAACACATATCAAAAGTATGCTTTAAAATAGGGCTGTGGTAACAAGCATTTCTTTCCTTGACATGCAGCATGAGCTGGCACTTTGTATTGCTAATAGTCTTCAGTTTTGAATCTGTAGCAGAGATAGAGCCCACTGAATGCATGTTAAAGGGAGTGATTAAGCGTTAAATTGTTCACATGACCTGCACATGCGAAGGTTTGGGTGGGAGTCAGTGGTGTTTGACATGGGTCTGATTCATCCTTGATAGGACTTTTTACTGATTTTCCTTGAAGCAGTTTGGGGCAATTTTGAACACTTCTAAAAATCTCACCCTTCTGCTCTAGCAACTATTTTAAAAACTGAATTATTATTTATTATTTGTATGCTTATAACTTTTAAAAATGTATGGTACTTGATGTTGAAAGCATCTAG
Source organism: Crypturellus undulatus (assembly GCA_013389825.1). NCBI lineage: Eukaryota > Metazoa > Chordata > Aves > Tinamiformes > Tinamidae > Crypturellus > Crypturellus undulatus. The sequence continues at coordinate 650,677 of VWPW01014316.1, forward strand.
AATTATTACTGCTTGTCTATTCATCATAGACAAGCAGTAATAATTCTAACATTGACTGAGCTGATTTTATTGAGCACATAATATACTGTGTATCCTTTTAGTATAGCTGATAGTAACCAACTTCCTAGTGGTCAGTTTATCAGGGGCCACAAATCTGAAAACACAAAATTCCTGCTAAGTTACTAATTCTATCCTAATTAGAATTGGATTGAAGCTTGTTGGCTGAAAGATGTATAGAGATCCTTATAATGTGTTTGCCTTCTTTTCTTTCTTTTTTGAGAAAGAGAAGATATAGCTGATAATTTGGCATTTTATAGCTTTGAGAATTACAAAGTCATTGAGAACTTTTAAGAAATAACAATTTAAAAAAAATCCTCCTGGTTTAATTAATTTGTTTCAGTTCATTCTTTTTTCCTTTCTGCTCATTGTACATTTATCCTTCTCTCTACCTGCAAGGTATGTTAAGGTTTATTTGCTTCCTGATAAATCTCCTCGGAGTAAGCGGAAGACGGCTGTCAAAAAGAGCACAGTGGATCCGGAATTCCACGAGACCCTGCAGGTACCGTTTGCAGCCATGTGTGTCTCTGCACGCTTTGCCTTTTGTAGCGTATAGTCTTGTAAGTTCCAATTGTCCTGATGTGGCCATTCTAGGAGTCAGTGACAACCACCATTAAAGAATGATTTGGACTGCCAGTCCAAACAAGAGGAAATATGGAGTTTTTGGGCTATGTTAGTACAGCAGACTGTTAGAAAAATCTACCTGTGTCCATAAAAATGCTCTTCATTATTTCCTGTGTTCTGAGCTAAACTGTGGCAAAATGGCTACCCCCTCCAGACACATCTTTCTATATGTTCATGAACTGAGTGTATTGCAGAATAAAGTGGTCAGTATTTATTTAAATTTGTGGATTTAAACCCAACATTTTAGCATAAGAATCAAAGATATTCTCAGATGTTGTTTTATATTTGGATGAATGTTATTTAGCATTTAAGGAATGAGGTAAGAAGCAAATCGCCACGTGTGTTAAAACAACATAGTCCTGTCTGGATGCAAATGTCTTCTACCACACTGTGGTGGAGCTTCCTTTGGGCAGGTTATGCATATGTTCCTGTATGACTCCTGTGCATTGTTTTGTAAATTCTGTTTCTCTTCACAGTACAAGGTTGCGTACTCGCAGCTGGGAGGTCGGCAGCTTCAGATCTCTGTGTGGCATGCAGGAGCGCTCAAAAACAGGGTGTTTTTGGGGGAAGTGGTCGTCCCACTGGCAGTGTGGAATTTTGAGGATCGCTCAGCAGAGTCCTTCAACTGGTACCAGCTCAAGGCCAAGGTGACTCTTGGTTTTTGTGCTTAATTGTGTCTGAAGAACAGCCTGTAGTGAAAGCTCGATCAACTCCCTGAGGTCATTGACAGTGCCCTGGAACAGGCTGCCCAGAGAGGTTGTGGATTCTCCTTCTCTGGAGATCTTCAAAACCCACCTGGATGCCACCCTGTGCCCCGTGCTCTGGGTGTCCCTGCTGGAGCAGGGAAGTTGGACTGGATGATCTCGGGAGGTCCCTTCCAACCTCAACCATTCTGTGATTCTGGGATTGAGGGAAGAATGTTGTTAAAGCAACCTACAAGTGAGATGTGTCACAAGTATAAATGTGCTCTAAGAATGATGTGCAGTAGCGTGTTTGCAGTAATGCAAACTTTTGTGTGTCCTTTCTTCAGCTTGAAAAGCCTGAAGATCATCTTGGCCAGTACAGCAGTGAACTCCTGGTATCTGCAAGACTGTCAGTATCAGCCCAGGATAAGAATTTCCATCTTGAAAAGTGGATGAGAGAAGGTATAAAACATTTCAGCACAAATGAAAGCTGGCGAGAAAAGTAGTGAGATCAACACGCAATCAACAGCATGTGTCTGTATGTGTAGACAATATTCTTGCCTGGGATTTTAACAGCTACAACAAATTGTGGTTTAAGGTGTATTATATCTTAAATTCATCAAGATTCAAAAGTTTGCCAACTTCATCATTTTATTCCTTTTAATACTGATGACAGCTGCTTGTTAGGGAGGCAGTAGATAGGATGGCAGTAGTATGATGCTCCCAGGTGTTTGGCAAGCTTGTGCATATATGGTGTTGCTGGTAGACTTTATTCTGGAGGCAATGCAACAGTTTTGTTGCCCAAAGCCAGTTTGGCAGTAGAGACTCAGTTCAGGGAAAAGGCAGAAGGGAATTATTTTGTTAGGGTACCAGACATGCACCCTTGGCTTCCTCCAGTGGTCTCATTTTGAGGAGACTGTTTCCCTTGGAGAATGTTTGGTTCAAAATGTAGAAGATGACAATGACTTGCTAAGTTTGTAGGTATTGCTGTAGTGCATCAGAGTAAGTTTGCTGATGGAGGAAAATAAACCCTTAGGGGCAGGAAACAGGACAACGTAATTTTCCTTAGCTCATTAGGCCAAAAGAATGACTGCAGGACAGAGCCATAGCAGTGCTGTCTATGGTGAAGGCCACAGCAACAGGAAGAGACCAGTAGAAAGATGAGATTTACTGTTAGATTTACTTTTCTGTTGTTTTTTATTCCTGTTTTTTTCCAAAAAGAACCCAAATTTCCCATCCCCCTTTCTTCATTTCCTTTGTGTGCCTGCCTGTGTATTTAGGCAGAGACAGAGCTGTGGCACAGGACTGACTCACTGGGGGTAGGCTGGCTGGCCAGCTCCTGGCTGTGCTTCAGTGAAACACTCTTGTGGCTCCTGCCCGCTGTGTTGGCTTTGCAAATGCAAATGCAAGCTCTGTGTTTGAAATGGGAATTGCAAAGCAGCCTGTGGATGATTTGTTTGCATTTTTGTGTTTGAATTTTAGACTACATAAGCATGTTCCAGTCTTTCAAATAGTCCTAATACAGCACTATGAGGCCTTATCTCAGTAATACGGTTAGGTCATTTTCCTCCTTACCTATAGTGGCATCGTAAACTATCAGTTGCACTAATTGACTATTAAAATGTGATACATGCTCCTTTTTTTCCTTCAGGAAAAAAAGACCAAGTTGCTCCCAGCTGCCAGCTTCAAGTTTTGATCTGTGGGACCAGTAACCTGCCTGTGCCAAGATCTGCTGGCACGCTGAACTCTTTTGTTAAAGGGTATGTATGAGCCTTAACACTTCAAACAGAACACGTCACACACATCCTGCATAGAGGTAAATATTAACATATTTTGACCAGGAGTCCTGTGAAAGTGGCATTGCCCACTCTTAGACAGACTTCCTTGTAGTGGTGACAGTTTGCATCAGCCATTTGCCTGATTGCAACCTGCAGCAGGGTAGTGGAGGCTCCAGTCTGCTCTTTGAGTCCCAAATGGAACTTATGAGTTTACTGATGCTTGATGTTACTAAAATTTAGCATTCACTGTTTTAAATATCAGCTTTTAGGTGTTAGGAGAGAAAGAGAAGAAATTGCAAATCAAGAGGGAGGTGATACTGCTGTAGTTTCATTCCTGTTTTTAGCTGTACTTTTGCAGAATGAATACAGCTTTGTATCTATTGGGACAGAAGCTTTATCCTCTTCATTCTAGACATTTTAAAAGAAGGAATGCATTTTTTTCCAGTAACTTGTATATGGAATCATTTTATGTTCTGTCAGGCATCAGGCGCTGCTGGAAGTAGGATACTGGGTTACATGTGTAACATCTCACAAAGACATTTTAGCAGCTGTGGCACCTAATGTCAGTGCTGAAATGGGTGCTCGTTCCACTTACTGAACGGGGCAGGCTTTAGGCCTGGGGATTTCCTTGGGGAACCACCACTTCCTCAGCAGCCACTGACAACAGAGGAGAAGTAGCTGTTACTGGTGCCCGAACTGGAGGAGGGGCAAGTCCCAAAAGAACGAAAGTAGCGTCAGAGCCTTCCATAGCACTTAAGCTGAACTTTTTGCTATTTATGACAAGCCAGTGGGCCCTAGCAGTTTAGCACAAATATTTTGTTTTCTGATTGAGAGATGTGCAGCATAGATTGATGGCGTTGCTGTACTCTACTTGTTTTTGGGAAGCTGTCTTATCCTTCCGGACCAAACAGTGGTAAAGCAAAAGTCTCCTGTTCTGAAGAAAGAAGTCTGTCCTCAATGGAAACACTTGTTTGTCTTTGGTGGTGTCAGCCCAGCTCAGCTGCAGCAATCATGCCTGCACTTGACTGTTTGGGACCAGGCGTCTTTTGGCTCAAGTGATCGTTTCCTGGGGGGAGCCACTCTTGGGGCAAGTAAGTTCTTTACCACGGAAAATGGAGCATGAAGTGGGATCAAGAGTATTTTACATTTTGAATACTATTTACACTACACTATTAGTGTCATGTGCTTATATACATATATAATATATATATTTTTAAAAGTGTGAGTGTATATATGTATATGTGTGTGTGTGTATATATAAAAATATATATATATATATATATATATATATATATATATACACACACACACACACACAAACACACATATAGAGAGGGAGAGACAGAACCCACTATGTACTGTGGCCAGGCACTCCTAGGCAGCTTGCACTCTGAAGCTTTGATCCAGCACGCCCCTGTGCATGTGTAGAAGTTCAGCCCTGGGCAGCAGCTCAAGGTAGACAGTGGTAATTCTCAGGCAGAGGCATTTGCTAAGATAGTAGTTTTTAGGGTCAGAGCATGGCTCTGCACAAGACGGACATAGAAAAGGTATCTGCCACCAAAGGTAGTGTTGACTCATGTATAACTCTATATAATCACACACTCAAGTGTCATTTTGCCATTTGTAGGATGTACATTTGCTTCTCTGCCTTTAACAGTAAAATCAAGAAGTTTCTTTTTGCTGTAGACTAGTTCTACAAAGACTGATCATGGTTTAATATGATGTAAATAATACTTCAAACATATAACTACAATTTATTATAAGGAATGTGCTACAAAACAGCTGAAATTGCTATGGAGCTGAAAGAAACCATTTTTGTTGTTGTTACCTTGTTATTTGAGGGCATAAGCTGTGCAAGTCTGGGCCTAGAAGTCTTTGGGTAAGGCCAAATGAAAAGTAACCTTGTGGTCTTTTACTTTGTTTTCTTGCAGAAGAATCATTTGGCCCTAGAGACCCCAATTCTGAGGCAGTGCTTCAGTGGCAGAAAGTGCTCAGCACCCCTAACACGTGGATGGACATTTCGCTTGTACTGCATCCAAATAAGGAAAGCTTCAAATCATAAGTGAGATTACAGCACAACACTTTTTTTCTAGGAAAAGGTGTTCTAACAACAGTATGTGCACTGACTTTTGGAGAATAAAGTTACCTTTTCAAAGGTGTGTGATGCACTTAAGGCTTTAATTCTAAAAAAGCTGGGGTTTTGTTGCCTGTGTCTCTAGATTCAGTATATAATAAGTATAAAAGCAAGTCTTATTTCTTCAGGGGTCATCAGTCCAGTCTGAAATGCCTCATGCTAGCAAGGCGGTCTTAGCCATGTGATATGCAGCTCTCCATTTTTGTGTATAGTTATGTAGCTATTTTAGTTATTATTTAATTGTAATCACAGATACTTTAGAGATGACAAATTCCAAGCCGGTATCCTGAAGGGGACTAGCCGCTTTAACTCTGATTTTGTTGCATCACATGCAACTAGAGAGAAACACCAACTAAATGGAGTTTAACTGCTGCCTCTGAAAAAACATGGACAGGTCCCTGCACTTCATAGGTGTGTATGGTGCTGATAGTGCTTCACATGACCCTAGGAGGCTTTGGCCCATGTGACCACACCTCTCTCAAATGTGTGCAGTATCAGCATCCTTAAAACTGTTCAAAAATATTCATTTTTCCTCACCAAGAGGGATATGGGAACCTCAGCTACGGAATTAAGAACAAGGAACTTCCTACAATAAGAACAGATTCCAGGTGAAAATCCAAGGTTCCCTGACAGCCAATGCCCAACATGTCTGACTGATCCCTATGGTATATGGAGCAGGATGAGAGTTTTGCTGAACTTATCATTTATCATTATCCACAGGTGCATATGTCAGCCCAAGGCCCAGTATGTTGATTTGGATAGATGTAGTAGCACAGGCAGCAGCAGCTTTATACAAATGGCTTTAGCACTATGGTTTTATCTCTTCAGTGAAGAGCATCATAATGATTATTAATAACAAGTATTATTCTTTACTACTTTTCCAGGTTAATATGCATTTTCTTAAGGATGTAAGTTAGACATACAGGTTCATATGCTAAAGTGAGGAACTGAAATGGCAGCAGCACTTTACACAAAACACACCCCATACAAGAAACACTCAACTCCAAGTCCTTTGTTACCTTGCAGATCTTTTATTTAGATGTGTGCTGCTGCAAATAATATTAAAAAAAAAACCCACACATACAATAAGATTCAACTTGAGTACAAAGCAGCATAGATGTTGTAAATGGAAGAGCTGACAACATACTGTATCTCACTTTCTAACAGATTTTCAAAGAAAGGGGGATATTAGTGGGGAAGGAGTGATCACAGAAATGCTCTCTAATAGAGAGAATACAACTGTGATATAAACAAACAGTCCCTTCATGTTTGGAGTCTGAAACTTTAAATCAAACATTTAAAAAATTAGAAAATTTGTTAGAAAAATAGGTGCAGTAAAATTGTATATACTGGATCATGTTTACATATCACAATTTCATTAAGTACAAAAATGATCTTTACAAATAATGCTTTATAGTAAATAATCAGTTATACTGCTATTGCAGTACATCAGACTACGGTGTTGTCTACGCATTTAGTAAGACTTGCATCTGTAAAAATCTGAAAAGTAACAAAATATACAGAGCAAAACATTTTCCCTTTCAAACTAGTATTAAAATCCATGTATTACCTGTTTATATATATATATATAAATACTACACTAAAACTGATCAGTATTGAAGCTGGAATGTAAACTTGGTAGTGTATTAGATTCCAGCAAAGCATTTGCCTGGTTGTTGTGAAAGGAGGGTAGCAAAGAGAATTCCTATGTCATGTTTCTGAGCCATCACTGCAGAATCTCTCCAACTGACAGGAGCAAACGAAGAGCCTCACTTCTAAGCAAACTAGTTCTCAGGTGTTGTCAGTTGTCTTTTTTTTTGGGGGTGTAGAGGGAAGGAAAGGGAGGAAAAACAAAAATCAGGGTGTGCAGGCACCCTTGTGTGCATGCACACAGGTTCTTGGAGAGTCCAAGTTCTACAGTCTATCTTCTCAACAGTCTGCATGCTATAACTAAAAACAAAACAAACAAAGCAACAAAGACATATGGCACAAAATTCATCCACAATTGCTTATTTTTAGACCAACTGAATGCAGCACCTGCCACAGGACATGTACCTTCAAGGCCTATCAGCCTTTGCCTTGCTTAAAGGGTGATGCAATGTAAGGCCTTTTGGCACTAAGCAGGGGTTACCAACATCAGTGGAATGACAATATTTTAACCACACCAAATTTAGTGAGATGGTAGGGGATGAAAAGGAGAGTCAAAAGCCTCTGCCTTTAGAGAGTGTTTGATAAATACATCATACAGTGACCCCTGCTCAAGAAAAACAAAAGACACAAGAAAGCAACCCCCTCCAAACAAGAACACAGCATTAAGATCTGCCTTTCCCACAGTCCTGCCTTGTCATAAGATGATGTTACATGGCCTCAAACTCATCAATCCTCTGCTTGGTGTTGCCTTGCCGGATCTGCCGCAGTGTCTTGTACTTGTCACGTCCCTGCCGCATGTTCTCTGAGTGGATGATATCGTTGTGGGTCCTCTTGTTTTCATCTCTAGCCTGGGCCAGCTCATCTGTCAGTGTCTGCAATATTAAGGAGACAGGATCTTGAATACAACTACACGTGAGAAGCTTTGCAACTTGTGAAAGCAGAACTTTTGGTGAGATGTGACAGCCTTTAGGCTGCTGCACAGATAGTGACACAGATACAACGTATGGTGCCTGTAAACACTGAGATACAAGAAACATTTGTCATGCATAAAGTCTGAACAGTGAGAATAATCTTTATGTGCTTTGTCGTTAATGCAGACTGCCTTAACAAATCTGAAGAGAAAGGATCATGCTGTGTCTGTTTAGCCAAGTGGTTAAATAATCCATTTTCCAGGGACAATTTGCTTTATTACTTCCACACCTCTCCAAACGTTTTCTTACCCTCAGCTGCCTCTGTACACGTTCATTCTTCTCTGCTTCAGTAATGCGTTTCTCCTCATTGCGGTCATCCCTGATCCCCTCGCTGGAGAACTCTGCACTGTAGGCAGAGTACTCGGAGCCCTCGTCGTGCAAGTTATCATGGACATGGTAGTTCACAGGCTCGTAGACGGGCAAGGGTGGTGGAGGGGGAGCAGTCATTACCAACTGTAGCTCCTCCTTTGTCTTTACCAGATCATCCTGGGCTTCCTTAGCCTTTAGAAAAAAAAGACAAAAATATTTTAATGTGTTCCTGGCCTAAATGAGCTTAACGAATACTTTGACACTCTACATTCCCAGTTCTGCCTTCTGCAAGCAAATGGATGAAACAAGGAAGTCATCACTGTCTGCAGCTGACAGAGACTGTGTTTTACTACATTCCTATCTCCTTATCATGCCAAAGTTTCTTGCTACTGAGGGATACCATCACTCACTGTGCAACATGCAGGGGACGTAAGCAATCAGTCTTCCTCCAATAAAGTATAGTGTATAAATAGTTCAGTAGGGAGTTACATTTATCTTTGTTCTGTTCTCCGTTTCAACAGCTGTATGTTGTAAATACAGGTTCAACAGAGCAAGAACTTCTCCTGAGTTGCCATTCAGAATGAAATTATGTGTTAGGATATCAGGCTCCTTGCTTGTCTGGTGATTCTTCCCTCCTATTCAGTCTGCAACTGCCAAGACACTGGGACCAAGCACTCAGTCTTGCAGCATTTTTCATGGTTTTACTGCTGCAAATTATTCAGCTCTCCAGACCCAGCCAGTCACTGTTACCTGTGGTGTGGCTGCACTTGCAGCATTTTCTTTTCATTGATGCCATGTTTTCAGACATTCCATCATGGAGTAAATGCACCACTTTTGTCCATGTACCCTTTTCCCTCCTCATGGCTCCAAGAAAACAAACACCTTTTTGGGTTTTTATACATGCTTCCATTTTGAATTTTGAGCAAACATCAGGCTCGTTGGAGAAAGGCTGTTCTGGAGACATCCCACAAATTCATCACGTAACGCTACCCGTTTCTACTGGTGTAAGGATGTTTCTCCCCACATGTTCAGATGAAGAGTTGTATCAGACCGAACACCATGGTAGGCTCAAATGTGGAATTTCAGCACAACTTTGCAAACCAAAGATACTCACTCTGAGTTGCCACTCTTCAACCTCAGTCTCTTTACGCTTCCTGGCCTCCTCAAGGAGTGCAATCTTAGCTGTATACTCTGCGAGCTCCGTAGCCTGTTGAATAACAAAACTGGAATTATAAAGGACTCTTAATTTTTTGTTTTTTTTTGACTGAGAAAGGAGTCGAGAGTTACACTCCATTGTGATACAGACTAAACAGGAAATCAAGAATGAAAAGCACATTGCTTGTGACAGAAAGCAGTGCTAGAATGATGCTATCACACAGCACTACTGCACTGGTTTCCTGGCTTTGCCTTGTTCAGAGGAAATGGTAATGACCTGCTATACACCTTAGCATCAAAATGACTGGGTCTTACCAGCTGTTCCTGGCTCTTTATCTGGTCAATAGCCTGTCTTTCCAGCTCCTCCTTGGCCTGGAGAGCAGCCAAACGATCGGCTTCCAGGCGTTCTGCTTCCATCTGGGCCCGTCGCCTCTCCTCCTCCAGCTGAACAGCTCTCTGGATCTGATCCGAGAGCTCTGGAAAGAGATGGATCAATGTCGTTAGTCCACAGGTATGACCAAAGTGAAGGAACTGCAGATGGCCTTTTAGGTAGTATCAAGTGTCCAACTCCAGTCCCATCACCGTGTACCTCAAAGCAGCATTGCAGGATACATCAAATACCTGAACTCAAAGTCAACTACATTTTACAATTAAATCTTCTACAAGACAATTGCACTAAGTCTGTGATACCAACATATTTCTGTTGCCCTTAACTGACAGTTTACTCTAAGTAGCAGATGTCTCCAATCTGTTCAATCTGTACACTAAAACAGTTTTGCTGGAAAAGCCTGGTCCCAAACTACTTTTCTTATTAGGAGTTAAGCGAAAAAGCACCCAAGAGCTGAGCGCTGCCCCAGGAGTTCACTGTTCTAGGAGGACACAGGATGCACCCTCCTGGCAGCAGGGATGGAGTCCGTTTGCTCCAGGCCGGGCGCTGCGGCACCACCACTGCTGCCCACAGGAGCCGGCAGGTTTCACACGAGCGCCCAGTGTCTGCACCCGCGGGGAGGACTGAGGGGGCTGCCCTGCCCAGCTCCCATGCAGGGAGCCTGTCCCTGGCAGTAGCCACTCTTCGCCTTGCCATGAGAGCCCATGTTGCAGCAGCCAGGCTAAGCATGGGCACTGACCCACACCACCCTTCTGCAGAGCGCAGCATGCATGTCAGCCAGCACAAGCATTTTACCTTTCTCTGCTTTCTGAGTCTTCACTTCGTACTCCTGTAGTCTCAACAGCAGCTCTTCCTTCTCCCTCAGCATTTGCTCCTTCTCCCTCTCAATTGTTTCCCTCTTCTTCTTTTCATTTTCTAGTTGCTGCCTGTTAAGTAGGTTTCACATTTACGGGTTATTCTCAGAGCTAAGATAGAGTGAGGCAAGCAAGTTGGGTGGACTCTTGCCTAGGCAGTTTAATGGGAAGCAACTATGAGACTGTTGCAAAATAAGAGAATGTAACTTGCTCTAAAAGAGGAATACATACAGGCTGTTATTTAACACTTTGGGATTTTGGTTGAATTTTGGATACTCTGTTTCCTAAGAATATTTGTATTTTGTTGCCTGCCTCAGAAATGCCAAGTAACTATTAGAGGCAGATACAGAAAACCAGGACTGTGTAGCGTGCTGCAGAAGAAAGTTATTTTGTTATTTCTATCTCAGGGGAAATCAAGAAGCTATAAAAGCAAGAGCACTGAAGGAATAAAGAATAACAAGTCGCAAACATAGGAGAAAGGCAGCATGATTCCTTGATCATAAACAAACCCAGAGACAGTGGCTAAAGTACAAAGGATTCATGACTCCCTTTCCATTGCCTATCAGAGGTCTCTCAGCCCTCTATTCCCATTTCACCCTGTATGCACAAGCTCCCTGTGAAGTCTTCCCCTTACTCCCAGCCATCCCAGGGCCAACACACAAGCCAGGTCTTAACACACAAGGTGGAGAAAACCCTCCCTAGGTGAACGTCACTATGTGAGCTGGCCCGCTGTGCGTTTCCTTGTGCGTCTCCCTGCAGCCTGGAGTGCTGATGTGTCCAGCGCGGCAGCAGGCTATGCACACCTGAGGCACGAGCAAGTCGTACCCAGCCGCACCATCCCCGAGCCACCTCCCTGGGAGATACAGGGCCAGCATAAGCCCCTCTGGAAGTGGGACAGCTCTCAGTCTAGATGAGCAACACCCATGTGCCGTGACCTGCTGCTGCCTGCAGGCACAGCTCTCTGCTCAGCCCTGGCAGTTTGGCATCGTTCGCCCCTGCCCCACTGTCCTGCTGTCCGTATTCATGCTCACCTTTCCATTTGCTTCTGGTGCTTCTCCTCCCGGGCTTGGGCTTTCATCTGTTGCACCTCAATGGTGTCCGGCTTCCTGCGCCGCATATACAGCTCGTGGTTGCCCATGCAGAGCTGCAGGATCCTCTTGTTTATTCTCAAACGAGGGGCATAAAACACAAAATCCTAGAAGAGAGAGACCACAGCCAGTCTTTCAGGCACAGCTGTCTACACACTTTCTCTTCTACCGACTGACTGCAGACATGTCATCTCATCACCAACCTCACAGCGACTGAGACATACACAGATTATTCAAATGTAGTGGCAGGAACTGCCAGTATCATCAACAGCCTCCTAAATATCTTTGTTTAGGGAAGAATCCTGGAGTTCAAAACTGTTACAGAATGTTCTGGGCAGTCAGTTGACCGTTTGGGCAACCCGGGCACCTCTAGCACTAAGACAGCATGTGAATAAGCAGTTATGACTTTCCAGATTTGCTCTGTTTTATGCCTGGAAGAGCAGAAATAGATTGTTAAAATAACACATTAGGATATTAGAGTCAAAATTCAAAGCATCATCTGTGCTCATTTCAGAGAAAGGTAAAATCCCCACCACACAGAAATATCCTCCAATATTATTCTTTCCTCTCTGTTGCATTACCTAATGAAGTTGACCTAGGCTGTTACAACACCATCAAATAAGTAAAAACAACAAAACCCCCAAAACCTACTAATACTGAATATTAGGTTACAAGTAGCACTGAAACCTGAGGGATTTGAAAGTTTCTTGTTCTGCAAATAGAACAGCCCACATTCCTTATCATCTACGTTATAAACAATCTTTTTCCGAAATCACACCGGACTGGCTCTTCCAGAAGCAAGCCTGCCAAGAAAGGCACACGGAGGGCCACACTTCACCTGCCTGATCACTCGAGACTCCACAACTATTTATAGTTCACAGTGCAGTCTGAGCTTACACAATGAACACACACTGCATTTCTGTGCTGTTTTTCTGTGTGCTGTAAGGATGGCAATAATAGCAACAAAAATATCACCAGAAGAAGAATTTCCATTCCTTCAAACTACTCTCACTGACAGCAAGGAAAGGAACTGAAGTGGGGCCTACAAGGGCTGCCCGCTTTAGTATGGCAGCATAAACCATGGGCCCAGGTTCAAAAGCACAAGTTGTTCTCTCAAAAAAAAATGGAATTTACACTAGAAACACTGAAAGGCACTCCAGGCTCTATTAATTTCAGCATGACTTGACTGACAAAGGCAGGTTCTCTTCAAAATATTTTTCTTGACTTATTCACATACCAGTGTTAAAAGATGCGACAAGCCAAGATGTGTTGTGCTTCCGCTTCCCAGTAATCCTGCTGGAGGGGCTCTGAGCTGCTCAAGCCTGGAACCAACTGGGGCTGTAGGCTATTCATCAATCCTCCTGCTTCTGGCAAGTAATTTTAGAAACAGTCTGTGCACATTGTAAAGAATGGGTCCTATCTCCAAGCAACGTTCATCACCTCAATGAAAGCAAAAGCTGAAGGCACAGAAGGTGGCTGTGTTTGACCTTGAACGCTGTAACCAACGGACAAAGTGTTCACAAGGGAACACAAAAGTAGTCTCTGCATTTCCTCATTCCCAGCCTCCCGCTGCTGCAGCGTAACTGGGAGCACTGAGGATCACATGCTGAAGATGTTGAAGTATGTGGGTAGCCAAGCCTAAAAACTAGAAAGTTAATTCCAAGCAAGGACTCTACCCATTAAATTAATATCCATTTAAGCACTGACATGTAGAATCCTCCAAATTAAAGGATAACTTCAATCCCACATCTACGGTGCACTGAGTTAGTGCTTACCTTTTCTAAAGGCTAGACAGGCATACGAAATGGTCCAGACAACTTTCTGAATGCTAAAAAAGAGTGTCCAGATGAATTCTTCTCTTCGATACATAGCTTTAATCATAACAACACCCAGAGAGAAAAGGACAACCAAGACCACAAAGGAAGGAAACGCAACTGAGGTTTTCAGTATTAACATCTTTCTGTCTCAGTCTCTTTTTGAAAGCCTTCCATTTCAAACCTGTCCAGATTTACTGTTGGGCTGTGGAAGGAGAGCTGTGGTCCATGAACGGGAGGTTCATGTTTAGCACCACGTATGATGCACCCATGATCGCAAGGGTGCTCTTCTACTGAGTAATCCAGCCCTGGCAGAGATGAGCTTCTTATTCGTGTGGTGTTTTGTTATTTACATAGTATTACAAAAAGAAAACTACCCCTATAAAAGCCCAGCTGCTATCTGGAGGGAAGGATCCTTCTCCAATAGTTTTGCAGCACATCATTTCAATTACTGTGAGGATTTTTTTTTTTTTTTTTGGTTAAAAAGATTCCTGAGCCATCACCCTTTACCAAAGCCAAGATACTTAACATTTCTGCAAGCTGTATTTACTCACCCAGGCCATGTATTAGGGGGCAAAAAAGAGACCAAGAACACAAACAAACCCTGCGGCCTTTCTCGTCCCAGTAGTCGTCCCAGTAGTTTCGTAAGAGTGACAGAATGAAATATACCTACACCAGTTATTCCACATATAGTTCTCAATAGCTTGAAATAAGTTGCCAATTTTTCACTGAAATAACTCTGAAAAGACATGTTTTTAGGTACTGTAAAGCTACATTCACAAGTAGCTACATTTAAGCTATTTACTGAAGTCATATGTTTGCCATTTATCCAAGTATGAGAAGGTCAATAAACACCATGGTTCTTTCTTAAATTTTATTCTACAAAGTTTCAGCAGGGTGGAAGAGGACAAGGAGTATAAAGAAAGGATACCACAAGTGTCCGTGTGGTTTTGCATTAGCATATGTATTAATTTTGTTTTTTAATTAAGAAGTTACCCACCAACTTCAGTGCACTGAAAGAAACACAGAGAAGTGGTCTCAGAGTACAATCTGGCTACACTGAAGACTTGCAAAATCAGTGAAGAAATCTCAGATTTAAGTATAAAATTAGCTATGTCTTTCTCCATATTACATACGTGGAGACATGTTACATAAGCTCTTTATCTACACTGAACAGAAAAACAGAGAGCTCTAAATATGCTCTAAACACTGAGGTTCTTTTTGCATCTAGAGTATCTGTGGTTGACTTCTCTTCAGAGATGACTGCATTTTGAGAGGAAACACAGTTAATTGTTCCTACACAACAGCTAAAATCCATACTAGATCTACTTACAGGAGCCTTCTTGTCAATAGGTTTTATAACAAACTTCTTGTCATTGAAAGAGATGTTTCTGATTTCACTCCAAGGGAAACCAATCTTTGGTGTCAACCTGGAAGGAAAGAAAGAATTTTTAAGCAGTGCTACAAGTTTTTCCACCTTGCTTCCAAAACACAGAGATCCCTAGCTCTTTCTTTCCATGTAAACTGCTCTTCCAGCCCATCCCACTAGTCACGAGGCAGAACTTCACACCCTGGTCGTATGATGAGCTGTGCCACACAATTCTCTTCTATGTGAAAGCACCCCTGCAACAAAGGCAAGATCTAGACTCTGAGCTCTTCCCACTGTTCAAGAGTTCAGGCTGTGGGTTTGTTCAAAAGTAAGGCTCACTAATCATTCAGGGTTTCTTTTCTTTTTTTAATTGCTCCAGATTCAAGCATATAGAAAGCACCAAGTTGTTCATCAGATGTTCTCAAGCTATTCCAGTATCTCACCTTTCAGGTACCTGCCCCGTTCTGCAACAAATTCAAGGGTTTGTATAATTTGACTGTAACATTTTTTTTTAACCTACCCCACCTCCCAATATTTCATTTTATGTTTAAGCTCACATTATTATTCTCTTACCAAGGGAGGTGCTAGCAGAGGTGCTCTAGAGATAGCATCTAACAATTAAGAATTATACCTTTCAGATATAATAGTAAGAGTATGCCACATTGCTAGAGCAATACAATAAGGTGAAAATGAAGATACGAGCATTCTGAATATAGCATAAGAAAAAGTCTGACCCTATCAATAGTTTCCCTGACACACTCTGAAGTACTGACAATTACTCCTGGCAAACAGCTTGAAGACACAAGTATTTAATGTTTAGCACTTCAAGAAGTATAAATGATGGTGATTCACTAGACCTCTTTAAGAATAACTTCTACAGAGTTCAACAGTGAAGGAATAAACCTTGCAATTTTGGAGGAATTTGCCTAATCTTCAAAGACAAAAAGCTATTGTCTAGCATGATTTTGTTGGGTTCAAACATTAAACAAACAAAAAAACAAGCAAACAAAAAAAGAAAAATACATCCCCCTCAGAATTTACTACTCCCTAACCTGTAACTCAGTTTCAAGATTGTGCAAGAGCATGTGGAATATTAAGAATGTAATATAATAATAACATAAGAATATAAAGAAGAAAATGATTTGATTAGACTAAGATTAACTAATTGTGCCAGTGTCCTTCATGTTAGCTCATTTAATAGCTTCAACCCACATAATACAGCAGGAGACAACCAAAACCTCATTTACTAGATTCGTGTTTCTACTGTGCATTAAATCTGAATATCAGATTACTGATATTCACCGACGTACGGAGGCTTGCTCACCTACAGCAGTCTCACTTTCCTCAGATTTCAGCAATGCAATATTTGCTTTCTCACCAGCCCCTAAGTTTTGCTCATACAAACCAAAGGTGGGGTATGCATTATTGTTTTGCTAGTCCCCACATCTGCTCAAAAGATGTACTTGCATAGCAGCAAGGGGTATGGTAGAAACATGTAGTTTATTCCAGTGCTATATTCGGTTTGCAAATGCTCTTGATAGTTCTTTGCAGTCAAGGGCTATATTCTGCCTTCATTTTGCAGCTCGAAAAACCTGTTTGCGTGACCTTGGTTACATAGCAAGACTAGTCATTCAAGACTGAGGTATTACATGAGCGAAACTATCTTTCTTTCAAGTGACACTCCTTGTTTTCTGTGTGACAGCACATACTAACATTGCAGAAGGAAAAAAACAAAACAAAACAAAGACACACATGGCTTCTCTTTGCCATCTCAAGAGAAGCTCCAGACTTAGAGTTAATATATGAGTTGCATTTGAGTGTTTCTGCCTGCAAAGACAGAGAGGATTTCACCTATTTTGTGTTATAATGATTTTGTTACAAATTCAAAAAAGCATGGGGAACCTTAAAAAAAAAACAAAACAGAAAAAACAAGTCCTGACAACAACTCTTCATTTGAAAAAGTCCATTTTCACTCCCTTTCTCATTGTGGAGTAGCACAAGTGACTTGCAGGCTTAGACACAACTGTTCACAACATCCTTTTATGTGTAGTCAGTGGATGTAGTCTATCATTTCTGAACTCCCATGTACACCTCAGCAAGGACCTCATTTAATGCATTCATTCATGGTAACTACATGGGTTACCTCCTCCCTGGATTCTGGGCGTTATCTGCCTTTGGTTTCATGTCCACCCCATAACCTGTCTTTTTCAAGGACATGCTGCACTACACACAGCTATCATTAACTTCAGTATAGGACAGGTCCTAAATGTACACACACACCCTGCAGATGTGTTAATCTAAGTTCTCATGAGGTACTCACTGCTGGCATAGCTGGCAAGCTGTCTCTAGGAAAAGTCTGGCACTGTCCTTACCATGGAGTTCAGCTCTACAGCTGTGCACGATTTATTCACCAGACGGCATTTTACAACAGACACACACACATTTTACGTGGGAGGCAGCATTAGCAAGTCAGACTACAAAACCTAGCAAATTCATGAAAGTATTAGCTTTATGCATAAATGCATGGAAAGCTCGTTTCCAACCATAGGTTCACCTCCTTTTGTTGATGTCCAAAATTGGACATCAAGAAAGTTCTAAACTTCACCATGGTCCAATAAGACAGAAACACGACTTGGCTCCCACAGTAAACCTCACTCTGGTTGATGACAGGTGGAAACAAAAGCCTTACTTATCATCCTTTTCATAGATGTTGAGCCCCAGGGCATCGACCCCCAGCCAGAGGTCAGTTCCTTTCTTATTCTTGATTTCAAAGTAGTTAATTCCATACATCTCCAGGTCTTGGGCAATCTTCAGGTATTCCAGCATGGCATTCTCTCTGATTAAAGCAGAAAGAGGAGCAGAGATTAGCCTGTCATTTACCTGACTACTTCAGAAAGCAAGAACTCCTCAAAAGAAACAAGTAACTTCTCCTAAACACACACAAACACAGGACTTAAAATTGAACATTAAGCATTTGAGATTCACTGTAAGAGTTATTGTGTTACAACCCTGAGCATACATGCATGTACTTTACTCCCATTTACCAAACCCTAATAGTGCCTGAAAAAAATATGGTAATACTCAGTTCCTCCAGAGTTCATCCTCGCCCTAAGGCTCTGTCAACAGAAACCATACCTTACCTAAACTTTCCCCATAGTAAATGCTTCAACAAACCTAAGGTTCATTGATTTTATCCCCTCAGAGGCACCACCAATAAGCCTAGGTATCTAGGTGTGGGATTTTTAGGAAGCCAATTAAGGGACTGTTCTCTGATGAGTTTTACCATTCAAATCAATGCTGGACTAGAAAATACACACTAAAAGAAAAGATCCCCTATGCAGGTCACTCTTGGATTCTATTGTAAATGCGTATCCACAAACTTAAGGCTATTTAACAAGGATCAAAGTGACCAGTCTGCAGACCAATAAAAAGCACTCACTTGAGCATGCCGCTGTGTTCAGCATGCCAAACCTGGATCCGCTCTTCCCACTGCTCTCTGGAGAGTTTGTGCTGGTCCATCACCCTAATACAGGAAAAGAGAATGTAGCGAAATTAGACTTCTTGTTTGGTTACATATATTGATAGTGATCTTTGTTACAGCTCTACCGAAAAATGAGTCTCACTAAGAAGTCTTCCTGAAGCTAAAAAGAAGATCCTGCTCAGCCCAGGGACATACTCTGTGAAGCAGAGCCATCAGCATGAACACAAAATGCCTTCTTATCCTGCTAAGTGTCTTCCTTGTTCCTTGCCTTTCAAGGGCATGAAAGGAAAAAGCAGAACACTGCAAAAGAATCACATCAGTGCTACAGACCCCAGGGGGTTAAGGCAGAGCACAAGTCGATGTCATTCCTGGAATTAGCCACACTACTCGGAGTGCAATCAGGAAGCGTAAACACAAGCCAGTTTCCTCTTAACAAACATTTAGCTTGTGTGAGGATGGGCTGCACACTCCCAAGTTATCCCTTCTAGATATGCTTTTTCTAGGATTGCACATTACGATTAAGGGCACACACTCCAAGTTTCTCCAAGGATGACACATTCATAACAACAGCCTGCTCCTTAAAAAGGAGACACTCATGTTGCTGGTTAACACCAAGGTGGTACCATTTAATAAAGAAAAGATAAGCTCCAAGTGCACTTCCTCTTTCTAACCTGCTCAAAGATGACAAAGGTGTAGTGTAATACAGTGCATAGAAAGGAAGAAAAAAACCCACATACACACAGTTCAAATTAAAAATAAATATTCAATGAAAACTTGCATTTAACTGGAATACAAATTCTAGGGAAAAAAAATCCTTCACCTCTGGGGGATCAGACGCTCTGAACTAAGGTATCCAGGCTTGTGCACATCTTTGCTGTAGTCTCCAAACTTGGCCTGCACAGCATAGGAGCCAAGGAGAACTGCTGTTTCAGGGGGACAGTAGATCTCATCGCTGAGGATCCCTTCTTTCACCTGCAGGAAGAAGAGCTTCTGCGTGATGTCCTGAATCAGCTCTTCAGCCACATCTTCTGGGAAGAACTTGGCTCGGAATCTGAACTGCAGGGGGTTCTCCTTTCTGATTTCCTGAGCAGAAACCTGAAGACAGAGGCAACACAACAAATGAGCAGGGCTGCAAGCAAAAGAGTAAGTAGCTTTTACACACACACACACACACACACACACACACACAAACACACCGAGAGAGAGAGAGGGACTTGGCATTTGTCTTAAGGAGTACCAGCTTTCAGAAATACATTTCTGAGGCAGTCTGGTGCCCATATCCTACACAGATCTTTCTCCAGCCAAACAGAAGCCCTTTCACCAGTATCTACCCACATAAAGTTGCTTGCGGAGTTTGAGCTGACCACAGTTGAGTGCTATATTATGTAGCTGCTTGGGAAGCCACCCTCTAGGAGACAGAGGCAGTAACACTCCCTACCATCCCTTTTCTTTAAATAACAGTGACAAACAGGTGCTGCTTCAGAGGGAAGCATCCGCCTCTGCCCAGCTTAGTTCCTGCGGGCTGTGCCAGCTGGCACGAGACAAGGAGGGTGCATTAGACTCTGTATCTTTGGAGGAAAAAAAAAAATCCAAGGCTAAAGCCAATAAACCACCTGCCAGTTCATACTGAGCAAGTGACTGACAGCTAATTACTAGCATTCCTTAATCCAGCTGCTCACTGGTATGAAAACACAGGAGAGACTTATTGTGCTTTACAAATTAGCTATTAAAATTCTGCTTGCACAGCCAACTTTGGTGACCCAAGAATGTTACCTTGCTGTATCAGACAACAAATTCAGTTGGTATTATATGCATTTGACAGAGACCCCTTGCACTTCACTGAGGTGATGCCTTGGCTGCCTTTATCCAGAGAAGGAGCTGGTGCTCTCAAATGGACTGCAACTCCATGAACAGGGGCACATGAGGAACACCCGAGCTCTGTGCTACATCTACCCAGCCTGGAAGCAAACTGCTCTTTCTGATCAGCAAGTAAGTGATACTGCACAACTGGAGACTAAAACTGTTATAAGCCAAAATGTTCTCCAACCACTGCTACCCAAAAAGGCACAACATCAAAGTGCTGAGAAGTGCAGTAGGGTTTTTTACAGTTCATGAAGAGAAAATAAAAAAGCAAGCCCACACTAGGCCAGACCTCGCCTAAGCAATTCCCACAGAGCTGACCAAGCTCTTTCTAAAAATAATCCACAAGTTATGAGTGCTAAGGAACAATCAACAACAGGTACTAAGATTATAAAGTCACAGCCAATAACACAAATTCATGTAAGCTTTAACTTTTAGCAGCAATTAGCCCAAGTCTATTACCTTTTTATCTAGCTTCAGCCAAGTCTGGAATCCTTTGTTGTCCACATACTGAAGACCAAAGTACCACACTTCTCGCAAGCCTATTGTTTTTACCACCTGCAACAGAAAGGTCAAAAAAAAGTTATTCTACTTAACACTTCACCTGCACTTGCGGTGCAGGCATTCTCACTAGAGCCACATCCCCTGCAGGTGCAGGCAGCAGCACACACCCTTTGACATTGAAAACTAAGATAAACAGTTGCCTTAGTAGATGACAGCTTTGGTTCAACCTAAGCTCCTAAAAGGAGACTCTGAGGATCTGGTAAAGTAAGAGACAGAGACAGGGTGAGTGATGTGTCACCCATGGCTAGCCTGGTACAGTGGCAGCAGGTGGTGTTTTTGCTTGCTGTGTCCACCTGTGCTTAACTCCCTAGCTGGTGAAGCAGGCAGCTCACTGCTCTTACCACAGGTAGGACACAGCCTGCAGCTGGTGGTAGCTACACCTAGCTGGCAGTGCTAACCATTCAGGTGGGCCTACCTGCTAGTGAGGGAAACACATTCTGTAAGAGGAAACAACTGAGGGATCTTGCACACAGCTGCTACAGTAAGTTCTCCATACGGTTTTTTGTTTTTTAAAACAAGTTGCAAGTAATCTCAAGTCAGGAGTGTTGTAAAATAAATATTTTCACAGCCCAAAGTTAGAACAAATTTCACTTCGTACATTGTAAAGACCAACCAAACTGAAGGTCCAGATGGATCCTCACTGTCAGGATGGCAATGAGGGGCAAGTACTTGGGTATGTTCCTTATCTGCAGTGCAGGAGGCAATCTAAGAGGTTCCTGACCCCTTCCTGTTCCGCCTGCTGGCTCCTGTTGCTCGGTAGTTTGCAGCCAGCTGATGTGCCTGGGAGGCACTAGACAAAGCTACATATAAGACATATGGACATATAAGATCTCCAGAGATCCACTACACATGCACCTACCTCATCTCCTTGGCTTTATTTTCAGAATATCCCCTCAAAGAGCTGTGTTTGCAATCACAAGGAGCTGAACTGGGTAGAGGACAAAAGCTTTTTATATCTACTTTATAACTAGATAAGGTTTGGCAGATGTAAGGCTACAGTTACTGCGTGGGGCTGCATGTGCTTTAAGAAGCCTCAGGTCTCAAGCAAGCACCTGTTTCACCCTTCCTGTTTACAGCACCATCGATGACAAAAAGCAGATTTATTGGATCAGCCTTTCCATGTTACCTACACCTTCTGAACAATCTCCTCCAAAGTCTGTGGCATCTTGAGTAGCTTTTTCTTTAATTTTCCTTAAATTTTCTGACAGATGATCTAGAGCA
Source organism: Crypturellus undulatus (assembly GCA_013389825.1). NCBI lineage: Eukaryota > Metazoa > Chordata > Aves > Tinamiformes > Tinamidae > Crypturellus > Crypturellus undulatus. The sequence goes on from VWPW01014316.1 coordinate 672,677, forward strand.
CCCCAGAATTTTCCTGTGAGAATGGATGGGACAGGAATGAAGAAAAATGCACTACCCTGTTAAGATGTCCAAGAATTATTGCTCACATGACACCCTGATTAATAGGCAATTGATAAAGTTAAGTGATGTGAACACACCGAGGGAGTTCCATAGAAGTTAGTTGGAAAAATGCCAACCAAACATTATCTTTTAAGGATGAAAAGGTCAGTGTCCACTACTTGAAGAAGCAGAATAGCTCCCTAACTGAAAAGTATGGGATATATGCAGCAGATTGATTTATATATTCTACTTCAATAGCTAGCTAAGAGTAAACATGTAAAAACAAACAAACAACAAAAAAAGCACAAACAACTTTTTAGAAAATAACATTTGGAAAATGCTTTGGCTTTTACTTGAATAATATTCTCCTCCAAACTAGCTTCTTCCACCATAGAACTATCAAGTTTTCTGACTCTTCTAAAATCACATCCAGCTCTCAGAATTGGCTTTTGCTTAATCTAGCAGAAAAGTGGTGGTATGTCAAGTGTGGTACTTCCTATTGCACAAAAATAGTGTTGCAATGTTGTTAGAATGAAGTGTTGAATAAATCAAGCTATTGTTACCAGTTCATTTTCTCTGTTATTGGGAGGTTTAAAAATAAATAGATAAATAAATAAATAATCCTATAAATTAGACATAGAAAGCTTTGAAGTTTTAGTCCCTCAAATTCTTCCCAAAACCTAAAGGCAAGGAAGGAGGAAGTGTTAAGTTAAACTGTACAGTTTGGCCATTTGGGGTCAAATAACAAGTGCAACATCATGAATGTTTCTGGTTGCCAGCTTATATCCTGGGAAGTGGTTTGTAAGCTTCCTCCATGACAGGACAAGGAAGAACACAAAGACATTTCTTAGGTCAACACGAGGAGAAGAGAAAGCACAAAAGGGCAAATCTGAAATTTGCCCATTCTGCCACAGGGACAAGCACTTCCAAACTGCACAGGACAGGTTACAGCAATAAACTATGGAGTGGGGAAGAAGGCCATGAGGTCTAGTAAGGCTACTTTTACAACCTATATACTCTAAAACAGAGTCTAAGTCCTTTATATGAAGAATTTCAGAGAAATCACAGGAGTCAACAGAAGCACTCCTGTGGAATAAGCTGATGATTTGTTTTTGCAGGAGACCCAAAACTGGTTTAACTATGCTGAAGCTAGAGCTTAAGCTGCCTTCATTCAACAGTGCTAAGCCAGTTCACGTTTAAACAAGGGCTTTCAATTCTCTGGTCCTTTTGTGCTTTCTTGGTCACATTATCTGCTCCCAAGGAACACCGTAATTGCCTAAAGAAACTCTTCTAACCGACTGCCATGCTCTTGTGCTGTCACCACCTCCACCAAGGCACGGGTTCCCCAGGGCACTGCCAGGAGCCGTCAGCAGCACAAGGTCTCTCTCACCCAGGTGAATCTTTCTATTCCTGCCAGAAAGGCACAGAAGTCCCCTAGATCAGCCAAGAAAACGTACTCTAGGGAGTTCCCGAGCCCATTACACAATCCTTGGAATCCTCAGAGCAACACAGTGTAACCTCTGAAAAGCTCCCCCTTGAGCAGAGCCCAACTGAACAGTCACAGTTCTTACTGTTCCTCCCCACCTTTTGAAGGCAGTTATGACCCCCACTGTGTGCAGGATATACCTCACTAACAAAGCCACTAATGCACAGGGACACTGTCCTGGTAATCTGCTAGCTGGCAGACAGACCAAGAAATCATCTTGCAGTTTTCAATAAAAGCTTGCTTTTTTAAAGTCCTTTCTCTCTCCCTGCCCTGCAAAGTCCAAACCGGGGGCCTCCCCATACCTGTGGAAACCTGTTGCTGCCATAGGCTTTATCTGAGCGTAAACTCCACCCAAGATAAGGCTCCACTAAGAGATGCATGGCCAAAGTGAACAGAAGCTGTCAGAACAGCTTCTCTTCACCTTCCCTGTCTTCACCTTCCCAAGTTTGGGGCTGGCATGGGCTTACCTGTACGTAGTAGCACACCCAAACCAAGGATAGATACTGGAAAGCCTTTCCACTCCCAAATTTTAAGCCCTTCTCAAGTTGTCATGAGGTGACGCTCTGTCCCTAGTGTGCTTGCTTGCAGCATTTCTCTCACTGTCTTTGGGAGGTCACAGTCATAGAAAGAACTTGGATCTGCAGCAGCCTCCCTTTTCCTATGTTCTCAGGAGTCCAAGCTCCTCAGCTAGAGGTCAAGGAAGTAGTTTCTCTTCTGACAGAAAAAAAAATGACACTGACTCTTTAACAGATACAAACATTAGTGATTACAGGTAAAATCCTTGTTGACTCTTATCCAAGGAACATAAAACACATTGCAGCATATAGTCTAAGGTATTCCTTCAGAAAAAAATGCCTGGCTTTCAGTCAGATTGTTGTATTCCCAAAAGACAAAACCTGAGTTCTCTGGTCTTGGGTAGTTTGGAAGAGAGAGGAAGCAAGTCACCCAGATGCAAGGATAAGCAGTAAGAAATGAAAGGTCAAAAGTTCAATAATAATGCAGATATTTCATACGCATTTCACCAAATTCCAAATAGCTACATGAAGTTCATCCCACATTAGTAATAATCAAATGAACTAAAGCAGGGAATTTAATGCTAAGTATACTATTTTTAGTATACTTAGTATACTTTAGTATACTGGATTTCATACTATGAAGCTCTGCAGAGATTACAATCCCATTTTCTTTTACTCCTTCCAAGAAGTCCCTGTTTTTTCTTGTTTTTCTTAAATAGTTCTCATTGGAAATCCACACAGTTGTCATAAGGTCTAGAGAGTTACTGATTTTACTGAAATTAGAAATGTTACTGATAAATCAAGGGAAATGATATTGTTTAGCCAGCTCTGACTACTTGACTTAAAGCTCAATCAACCTTTGCTATCAGGGCTAGCAGAAGACAAGGGGAGAAACACAAAGAAATTCCTGTAACAGTTCTTACTTAATATATATAATTGTAGTTTGCATAGATCAATTCTTTATTTTAAGAGTTCCAGCAGGAATATCTAAAAGCAAGCTTAAAAAATATATATATAAGTATACAAAAAGTATAATGAAGATAAGCAAAGTATATTACATTTTTATAGAAAGTGCTCTGTGTTCAGCTTAACTGTCTTCACCTGATCTTTTGCAGGCTCATCTCCAAACAGGCCAGCATAATTCTTATTGCAGTAGCAGGAACAGTAGCTGTAAGGGAGGAGATGGACTAAGCTGTTCGTGTCCTACATTTCAGCTTCCCTGGGAATCCTGGAGGAATCCAGGGAGGCTGACCATGTCTCTGCTTTGTCCTGCCACACAGGAGCTTCTTACAAGGTGTGTTGCTGTAGCTTTTGTATGGGTATCATAAACTCAGGCTATATTATTAGGCTGGTTGCCTAGTACTTTGCAAACACCTATGGCAAGCAGCTACCTTCAAATCTACTTCCGAATAAATGCAGTGATATCCACCTTCATCAACCATTTTAAGACCCAAATCTAAGGCACTTTAGAATAAAGGGCATTTCAACTTTGGAACTTACAAATAAATAAAAGTTAAGCTGAATTTCAAAGCAAGAGGTGCATTTTTGCACACTCGCTATGTTGTCTAGACATTTTTAAGTAACACTTTATCTCTCAGCACTGCTAGAAAGAAAGGTACCACTGGAACATAACATACCTGTGGGGATTTTTGCTTATTTATTTTACTATGATGGAATGTAGAGACTGTAGTTAGTACCACAGCCCTTTGATTAGAAGGTTGTGGATCCAAGGTGGGGGGAGGTTGGTTAGGCAGGGGAAGAGGTAGGTTTGGAATCTGGTCTTAAAAAAAGACAAACACTATAGCCTGAAATGTACTTTAGGCTTAAGCAACAAGAGCCCAAAACAACCCTTTACTGACCTGGTCAAACAGCTGTTTGCCTGTAGTGTTTGGCTGGATGGCAAACTCCAGCTCTGCATCCATAGTAACAACTCGAACATTGATCTAAGGAGAAAAACAAAAAGCATTGTTTAAGGGGAATGGAAAGCTACTTTTCAGTGTTAACACAGCACCTTTGTGTACAATAGAGCTGCCATGCTTTGATGCACTACCTTAACCTTTACAATGTACACACTTAAACCCCAATTAGATTTTTGTTATCACACTGGTATACTTAATTGGGGCAGTGAGTTTTCTGGCTTATCCAGATTGCTTTGCAGGTTTTCCTAATCAGCAAAGAATTGGATTTAGTTTCTGGCTAATTGAGAAGACATTTTAGAGTTGATTATTATTAGGTCTAGAGGCCCTTGAAGTAAGGGTTTCCATGAGGGAGCAGCAAAATTGCCTGGAGGTCATGCCTTGCATTACAGAGGGCCCTAATGACTAAATTAAATTTAAGATTTTAAGATTTACACTTTAACCCTCATTTATATTAGAGATGGGATTAATCTGAGGTTTTAAGGGCAAAACATTGCAGATTATTCTTACCAAGCAGTCAGCATTGATCCAATAAACATTTGTTCTTACACTCAAAAATCTGCTCAGCTAATAAAAACAGCAAATATGGGTATAAGTGATAGCAGAGTTCACTAACAGCCACTGCTTTTGAATAAACACCGTAAGGAGATTTATTGCAATGGTAGAAGCAGACAAAGAGAAAAGTTACTACCGCAGACAGCACCCAAGAAGGGTTAACTGGTGACCAGCAGTGGTTCATAGCAGTTAACCAGGTGAGAAAAGCAACAACCACTTGCAAGGAAGAAGTAAATCAAACAATCTTCTCATTCTTTTTTTCTTAAAAAAAAAAAAATAAATAAAAAAAATCAGCAGTCCTCATTTTAGTAATGGTGGTGTTGGGGAGAGATAAAGGAGTATGCTGGTTTCTAAGGGCTCCCTTCTCCAGCTGCCTCGGCTACAGCATTTGGGAAGCTTCCAAAGGGAAGCATGGTAGTACACTGAAGCATCTTCCTCATGATGTAAAAAAGAAACCTTTTCCAAACAGTATTTTGAAGGTAGCAGGAAAGAGAGAGTTCAGATACCAAAGCCTCCAAGGACACTTGGGACCTGCAGTAGAAATTAATTTTTGTGTTCTCAAAGGGGCTGAATGACCAGCAGAATAAAGAGGAATTCCCAATGTGCAGTCAGACAAGCCACCAGCCATATGACAAGCAGAGAAGACAGGGCATCTCTAATAACTGTAATTACACTTATTTGAAGACTGCCTTAGAAAATCCTGGAAGAGTCCTTCCTACATATTGAAGCCTCTTTCTTTTCTTCTCAAAATTTAAGTCATGAGTTCAGCAAGAGTATTATGTTTTTGATAGCATTTCTATATGGATTTCCTACAACCACTCCACCCAAAATTTTGGCCTCAGAGGAATGGTAATGCAGTAGGCAGTAAGAGCTTAAACCACTCAAAACCCTGGTAGACACAATCTGAAGAACCTTTCATGTCCATCAGGCTAAGAGGCAATCAAGGCTGCATTTGTCTCAGACCGTATGAAACTCTCCATGGCACCAAGACAATTAAATCAAACCCCAGGATGATAAACAATTCAGGATACATTTGGGGAGTGACAGGGAACAACTCAGAGAGTAATTACTATCAGCAACAAAAAGAGCAAGATGGTTATGATAATTTCTGCTGGTGAAGCCCTGCTTACCCTATGGAAGGGAAGGCAGGCCACGTGTAAGATCCCTAGCAAATCCTGGCAGTATCCCAGGACTGAAAGTGCGGCCATAACCAGAAAGAAAGCAGCTATTGTTTCAGAACACGGGTAGGAAAAAAAATAGTGTGACAGTTATACACTAGGGTTTTTAATGCACGTAACAGGCAATAAATCTTTGATGGTAAAGTCTAACTTCTCATTTCATAGGCTGATGTGGTAAGCTTTCTGAATATACATTTATGCCCAAGACTAACATACTTAAAATGAATAAGAACTAGGGCCTTAGGAGATTTGTTTTTGTGGTACTAAAACATTACTTTTTCTAATACATAGGGCTTAGCATAAAGATTTTCATCTTCCTTCTACAATGCATAAAATTGCTAATAAATTTGATCCAAAGTGGGGGAAAAAAAGCGATGTTGCTGGAGAGGTAATGTCTTTCACACTGTATATTGCTGGCATGCTGGACACCAGTCAAAAGTGTACGTGCACAGCGTCCTGACATCTCTGCTACAGCTTATGATTCAGAGTGTTTCTAGTTGCTGCCCGTATGGTACCTTTGTATTTGACCACTCATCTCCTGCCTTTGACTGGGCAGCATCAAATATTCTGCACTGACGGGAAAAAGGAGGATGGGGCAGGAACCCCGTGTTTGCCCCAGCCCGCATACATACCCGGTAAGTCATGTCTGGGCATTTCATGTTCTGATGCATGAAGGGGTAATGGGTACAAGTTGAAACACAAGAGGTTCCATCTCCATATGATGAAGAATTTCTTTCCGGTGAGGGTGACAGAGCCCTGGAACAGGCTGCCCAGAGAGGCTAGGGAGTCTCCTTCTCTGGAGATCTTCCAAACCCACTTAGAGGCCACCCTGTGCCATGTGCTCTAGGTGTCCCTGCTGGAGCAGGGGGGTTGGACTGGATGATCTGTAGAGATCCCTTCCAACCTCAACCATTCTGTGAAATCCAGTTGCCCTCAAGTTCACTTGCATCATAATACGGTTCTGTGAAACCATGAAGTTGTGTCATTTTAAAATACTGTGCAATTTATTTTCATTGAATCCATAAGATAAAAGGCAGTAAATACCAACTTACACACACACAACAGGAGAAACCAGTACTTTATGGCTATATCCTTATCATTATGGAGCTCTAAATACCTCAGACAATGCTCAGGAATGCCTCCTTCCTCTTCCCAAGCTGGGACAAACACTAGAGCCTCTTAAATAGCAGGCTTGCAAATGCAAATGCTGGTGGAAATACCTTTCCAAGCTTTGGCAATTAGCACTGCCATAATGGAGAAACCCAGATAAGCATGCTTGCTTTCTGCAGTCGCTGGATAACTGCAATCCTAGGTGAGTGGTTAGCGCATGTACATAGATCAACCACGTAGCACAGAGGGCACTGGATTTTCCTAAGTGCCACACCTGCTCAGCAGAACATGATGAAGTAAATTTACACACTCCTCACGGGGCTTCTTGCACGTATCCAGACTATCTGTATAGCACATGGACACAGGGCCTTAACAGCAACCTAGAGCAAGTTGGAAGCAGCCAGCATGACTTGCGTTCTCGCTTCTGCACGGCTGTGCACAGTTTGGCTCTTCCACCACATGAGCAGAAACACTGCTGCAGCTGTAAGGAATAACAGACAAGCTTTCCCCGGACTTTGCAGGTGCATTTGTCCCCAGACAATGCACCTGGATGGGCAAAGTAATCCCATTTCAACCTTAGCAACCAGACCTGTTTATAGACTTTGCTGATTAGGTTTCTGCTAATAGGAAAAGTGATTTCAAGTAGCAACCCCAGGAAGGGCACTAAAACTGTTCTCTGTTCATTTACAATTTATGCACTAGTGTTTGTTGGTTCCAGGCCTGAAAGAAAGAAAGAAAACCACACTGACAACTCTGTTTGATGATAGATATTGCAAAGTGATAGCATAAACGTAGTCTCAGCTCATGGAAACTATTTTGGGAAAACTCTCAATTTCTATTAAGGAAAAAGCCTACAGGCTCCAGCCCTTAGAATTTTCTTGCTGACACTTCAGTATCTAAATTTCTCTGTATTCTACAAGCAATTGAAGGCAATAGCTTACAGTTCAGAGACTGAAGAGGGAAGAGAATAGTTCTGGGAGAAAAGGTGGCTTAAATGACTCAAGGAACTGCAGAGCTACGAGATCAATTTATTATATTATCAGAGCTATGAAATCAATTTATTATATTATCCTTCAGTTTTCATAAACACCAACATGTCAAGACCACAGTGCCTAGAGTCAGCTCTGTTTCTTCCAACAAGATAACTTGCCTAATGGATGAAGCCTAATCTAGTAATATATTTGATGTTGTCTCATATGACATAGAATAGGTACCTATATCTGAGCCATGTGAAATTACTATACCTGAATAACAAGTTGTGCACCCAAATTCTGCATCGTATCTGTCAGTCAGCAAACAGTTTAATCAGTTCCAAGACAATACCAACTCTGTCTTGTCCTGCAGGATTGCTAGAGGAAGACTTCCCTTCCAGATGGATTCAGCACTTATGAGGTACCTTCAAAGTACCTACAAGGTGCCTGAGGGACACATGTTCTGATCTTTGCTGACCAAGGTCTACAAGCGGGATGGGTGGGTGGTGAGAGTAAGAATATATAGCTAAGTATTTCCAGGATCTCTGGGAAGACAGAGAACACTTAGAACTCTGCACACAGACAAAAACTAGAAAAAAAAAAAACAAACTGTTTAGTAGGATGGAGCTAGGATTCAAAGATCTTGGTAAGTCAGAGAAATACTTAGAAGGTTTGTGCTGAAGGAGGTGAGAATGGGCCAGACACAAACAAGTGAACAAATTACAGGCTGGCAAACAATGGGCTACAGCAGGTCTGGAGACAAGGATGTGGTCTGTTGTAATCCCTGGACAAACATCACATTTCCCAGCGTGATGCTATTACACAGAAGGAAACATTGCATTCTTGAGCATATTTGTCACAGGAAGCTCTGGAGAAGGTGGCTATTCTGTTCTGCTTGCTTGACAACTTGCCAACTGGAATGCTGTTATCCAAATTTGGATGCGTTTTTGGAAGGGGGCAAAAGTTAATCAAGGTAAGTTAGCACTAAATGAAGGTCAGTATTTTTCTTTCCTAAACTGTGTGAAACAATGAGGTTTGTTAGCATGTCACTGATTACAGATTCCTTCTAAAAAGGAGTCATCTGAAACATGAAATGTTTACAGCAAAGAGAGTCAGTAACTCTTAAGTCAAGGAAGAAGAAAAAAATAAATCTTTTTTTGCAGGCATAACCCCCTCCATACAAGCTTGAGACCACATAGCTTGCACCTGACCCTATCTTTAAGTGATTATTTTTTGAGGCTCTCCATAACAGAGGCTTCTCTGAGACGCTAAAACGAGAGGGCACTCTTGGGACACTCTGATTCCTGACTCTGAGACTGGGGAAGAGGTATATGAAGTGCAAGAGCCTTCAGTGTGAAGCACATGCACCTTCTCTCCTCTCACATCAGAACCCTTCCAGCGCTACCTGCCCAAGGTCCCGTGTTTCAGAGCGATGGCAGCACAACAAAACAGCCCGAGTGCCTCACTAACATGCAGTTAAGTGACCAAAAAAGACCTAAACAAGCACATTGCACTGACTTAAAACAACCCGCTTTCTCAACATACCATACCAAATCAGAGAGACCTGATTATGAACCAAAGGACGCATTCAGTTTCAAATATTCCTTCAGCATTCTCTGCCTCTGATCAGCTCTGTACCATTGCCAATAATATTTCTATGAAACTAAAAGCCAACCAGTGCTCTCTTCAGAGGAGGATCTTTCTCTAAAGTCTCCCTTGCCTCTTTCCCCACAGACTGCATCATTCTGACTCCAGTGACAGAGAAGTTTAAAAACTGAGGCAGAATTTCCCTAGGTTTAAACAAGGCCTGAAAGCAACGTAGTCAAAGCGTGAATGGTCCCAGGCCCTTTACAATTACAGGCCCTAGACACTTTTCACACAAAATACTTAATCTTATGCTCCCTGAGGGGTGTTAGAATAGTTCATTTTCAACACAGGTTCAGGATGAGACAGGAAGGTTTAAAGTGTTCTGCTGAAAAGCAAGACTAACGTGTGCTGCAGGGTGCCATGACGCTCTGCAGCGTATCCCATTCGCACTGCAGCAGTATTTGCATGCGAGCGGCAGTTATCTCTGTGGGCCGCACGTGCGGCTCCAGCAGGGCATGGCCCTGCACTCCCCGCACACGGGGCAGCAGTGATCCAAGTGCAGCCCACAGCAACAATCAGTCCTTTGTATCCAAGGGATAAATACAGAGGGAAACTGCGGGCCACTGGATCAAGCTCCTTCATAGCCAGACTGTTTTGTCATGACAGCTGTTGCATCCCATTAAATACAACAAAGTTGCAAGACTAAGGCTTTACATGTGACGTTTAAAGAAAACCCCCACAACTGATGCACAAACAAGCTTTGTTTCATGAAGTCATTCACTGTCACGAAGGAATCGGATTGTCCTTTGTCATCTTGCAAAAACAGAAGTATCATCATGGTGAACTGCAGATAATAGCAAGGCTCAAGATCCTAAATTTTCCTGCAATTTCAGAATCTTTTAAAGCCATTTAGCTTCTTAAATACTTATGGCAATCAGCTACATAAAGTAACACAAGTCCACACAGAGAAAACAAAATAATTTGAATAATTTTTATTCCTGATCCATAAGATGAACCATAATCCATAACTAAAACATTGTAACCAATATCTATAAGCCAAAAAAACATTTCATACCCCTGTTTGATGCTTTCTGTTTGGAAAGTGTAAGTACAAAAGAAGTTAGGAGAAGCTGTACTTCACAGTACCAACCCTCAGACCAGGCCATCATCTAAAGACACATATAGCATAAGTAAGAATATCACAGTGTCAGATTTTCCATGGATCCAGACCCCAAACACTGTTGTTTCTTATTCTGATGCTTAAGAAGCAGCACCAATTCTAAAGAGCAGTGCTTGTGTATGAAAAGCCCCAGACTAATTTTGAAGAGTCAAAGCTCTGATAGATTTTCACCTTGAGACTAAGTAACAACAGGAACTATGAGCACATTCCACATTTTTTATAGTAGACCCAGTATGAACAGCATAAGCCACATTATTATTTTTATATATATATACACACACACACACGCATTACTCTTCTGAGAAGCCAGCCTGGCATGCTAGACTTGGGGGCAGGAAGATAGAAACGCAAGGAGAAGCTATGACTGACTTCCTCCAAGGATTATGCCTGAGAGTATGAAAGGGAACAACAACAGCTCCTCCCTGGTGGAGACACCACAAAAAGCAAAGGAAGTTTTTGTTTGTTTGTGTTTGTCAGAAGTGAACTGGAAAATACCAAGGTTTCTCAAGGGCACAGAATGATTCCCATCCAAGATGCAACTAGGCTGGTGAGGACTTCTGAACTTGCAAGAAAGTTAGCTGAGGTTAGGAGGTAAGTGCATATAAAATCGTGAGTAACACAGATAGGGTGGATAAAGACCAAGGATAAGGACTGCCTCTATCAGTGGAATAAGTGGGGACCATCAAAGCTCAGTCAGTTCAGAACAAGAGAAAGGACTTCAAATAATGCTGCTGCACGAGTTTTGTAGATAACCTTCACACTGTTTGAAAGCTATCTACAAAAGTCTTTGTTGCAGCCTACTGTAGATACCAAAGTTCGCGTGGTTTCAAGGGGAGACTGGACAAACCTACAGAAAGGCACTCAGTAACTCCATACATAGAAACTTCCAGTATCCAACACATTGAGCTCAGAACAAGAGCAGCAGTGCTCTAATCCTCTTCCTTACATATTGGCTTTTGGCCAACACCAGAGGCCAAGCGAGAGGGGCTTTGCGCCTGACCTGGCAGGGACACCTGCATTCTCATGGCAGGGAAAGCACATTGCAGTGTAACAAACTTGGCTGCCCAGGTAGCAATATACTTTTATTTTATGCTCCAGCTATGAATGTTTGTCACAATGGGACCTGCTGACTGGATAAATCAGTTTTATCTGTTTCAGCTCTTCACTTTATCTTAAGAGCTTCCCTAGAACACAAAAAGCATTTGCAAAATTTATGAGTGGGATTGTACGATGTGATCACCTGCAATTGCAGATCAGCCTGATCTGTGTCCCATATATTTCGGTGCTTATGCTTCCAGGTAAGGTACTTCAAACAGTTTGCAACAGCTGCTGTTTGCTCCCAGATAAGTGTAGGCCATTGCAAGTCCTCGAAGAGTGGCTAAACACAAAGGAATTGCTCAGAATTGCTCTTGAGAAATCATAGGTAATACTGACAGGAAAACTGCCTGGAAAAGATCAGAAAGACACCCCTTCCAATCCATAAAATGGCATCAGGACTGTATTCCTTCTGATACAAAGCTTGCCACAGGCTCTTCACTATTTAAGTATGGAAATGGAACAAAAATGCACCAATGATTCCCAAAACATATATAGATTGGGCTGGGAGCAGGAAAAAACAACTTTCAAAAGTGCGTCTGCAAGACTATACTAGCTTTTAAGGGGAAAGTTATTCTCTCCCACATGGAGATTACTGAATTTCAATAAGCAAACACCTGCCAATTCACATAACATACTTTGTGCATCAGAAACTGGCTGCAGTTCCTTCAAATAAGGCAATTCCATCTTTGCATCTCAAGGGCAGCAGAGGGCTACAGACTACCTTGTGTAGAGGATCTCAGCATTTCTGCCACTGGAGTTACACAACATGCATCCACATACAACAGTTTTTGGCCAGCAAGCAGCAGGATTTCTCATTCTAGTTAGGAGTCCTGCATTTTAATTCTTACACTTTTATTTTTTTTTAATTGATGGCTGATAGTATCAGCTCAGTCTCAGGTGAGTACATGGCTGCTAGTCATATTCTCCTGAAGATAAGAACAGATGCAAAGAAGGTAGGTCATTTGGCCACTGAAAAGTAGGGACAAGGATGAGAAATAAAATGTGGACCCAAAGAACCAGGCATGCAACAGGGGTAGCTGTCAACATCATGAGTTACGAGACAAGGTTCAGCTCAGAGTGGGCAGAGTCACTTTCTCCCTTTCCTAGGAGGAAAGTATCCCCCTTTCCTCAGAAAATGCCTGCAACTTTAGTGCACTTCACTGCTCACAGCCTAAAAGTCACCCAGTCTGAAATGAGGCTTCCAAGAGAGCAGGTAAAGCAGCTATAATGTATTATCTACCAGCGCACAGTTCGGTTCAGTGATCTTAGGCAGCACTGCTTCCCTTCAAGGTCAATCGAGTGATTATGGGATTTACAGTGTGCATAAAGCTCTCTGGACACAATGTGCCAAACAGGAATGTCATTGATGCAGGAATGTTTAGTGGCCATCCAGAAGCCTTATTCTCAGGGTCCTGACCTACTACGGGTTGTTTTTTTGTTTTTGTTTTTTTATTTTTTTTAGTGGATAGAGAAGGATGGTCATAGGGGGGAGGGAAAGAGAAGAGCAGAAAGGCTTATCTCCACCCTTTGCCCTTTAAGAAGGCTAAGAAATTCTTTAAGTAGTGACTAACACAATAGTTAACACATTTGATTTCTCGGCAGCATTTAACATTCTAGAACAAACTGACCTCAGAAACACTTACTTACTCAGCCCATACACTAATTTGGTTTTAAGCACCATTATGAGCTAATTCTCTTAAAATTATAAGTCATTTGTGACCTACTCCCCGAATTTACTATTAATAGAATTCATTACCTTCCTTTTGCAGCCATGAGTGGGAGTATTTAAACAGGGCAAACGTAAGCGTCCCTCTGTTTTGTACCAGAGCACACAATTCCTGGTGTTAAGCACACCAAACACCTTATCACTTGATGGTGCAGTCGATCCTTACATAAAAAGGATAAAAATTTATTCCAGGCTAACCTATAGCTACCTATCCATGAGTTAAGTATTTTTAATCAATGTCATCCATAGTAATATGCTTCTAAAATTATGAGCACTCAAAAATAACAGACTGAGATTATGAGCTTTGGGATACGAAAAAAATTCATTTTTGGTGCAGTTCCACCAATCTTCTTTGAAGAAAAGGAAGATTAAAAACTGTCCTGTGAAAAGTTTCACATTCTGCAGTTAGAAGGCACACAGTCAACAGGACAGGTGGATTTGGGCGATCCACATGGTTATTGCGCCCATTTGGAAGGAATACCTGGCACTATCCCTGCCTCCTTCCTGGCTGCCTTATGGTAGACTGGTTCCATTCTAACACCATAAGCTCTTTGTGAGTGCCAGAGGCCTGGCTGAAGGTTTGCACGTTGCTTCCAGCTCTTTTCCAGAATTCATATATAATTCAACATCGAGCAGGTATGGAGGACTTGTCTAACTGCTTAATGCTAAGTGCACTAGCTTGTTTTTAATAACAGCACTGACAAAAAACACTCTGTGTCATCAGCTCCTATCCCCTACTCCTATAGGCAGCTACATTAAGTTGTGTCCTTGCCAAGCTTTATCTTGAGATTTGTTAAGTCTTTGCAATGGTCTCCCAAGATCACCAGCAGGGGTAAGAACCTTAAGGGCACCAATGTCAAAAGCTCTGCTTAAAGCAGCTCTTCTTTTTCTTTGGGAAAAACACACTAAAGAGAACTTTCTGCCTTGTTTAGCGTGTCATCTCACACCCATCTGGGGTTGATGGGCTGTTATCTCAAACCCATCTGTGGGTTCATCTTTCTCTGCACAAGGACAGTAGGAACTGCAACCTATGTTCAACACAGTAACTCAACAGCACTTCGTATTAATGTGTTTCCTTAAAGAAATGCCTGCTACACACTGCAGCTCTCATGGACAAGGCAGTCATCCTATCACTAACTTACCTACTTCCTTCTATTTCATATCCCCACAAATTCAACTATTGAAATAGGACCCTATTGCCACAGTGCTTCAGTCCTCTCCATACAGTGGCCCCAGCAACAACAGCCCCACAGCTGCACATTAGCAAGTTTCATTAGTATGCTCAGCTTTAATTGCCTGTTTTCAGAAAGTTTTAGATAAGGTTTCCTCTTGATATTATCCATGTGTTCTCCATGCCAGACTGCACTTACCACTGTCCTCTTTGAACAGTTTTACTCACTCACAAGTACTACATATTCTTGTGTGACACTACACCCAATGCTCTACCACAGCTTAAATAAAGTTAAGCTCATTGCTTGTCAATCTAAGTTTTTTCTTTTCTCTCTCTCCTCTTCTAAGAGGAAAGAAATGTACCTTGAATAAGGTAACAAAGAATACTGATAGGTCAGATCAAATTAACAGGACTATAGAACAGGTATCATGTTTCCTTCTCCTCCTGTAAGTAATGTTCACCAGTCCCTAGTCACACAGTACTGGCCACAGTTCATTAGACCAGTGGTTTTGCAAAAAGACCTCATTTAGCTAAAATGCTGTCCTTTCTGTCCCCTTAATGAATAGAAATAAACTAGTATCATAAGCGCTTAGCGAAAACACAACAAGCAGAGACACTCTAGTAAATGCAAAGAGATACAAGGTTGATCAAGGAAAATGTTTATTTAGCATTTCATTTATTTTCACATAGTACAGCAAGATTTGGACAAGATGACACCTCTTGTATTTCCCCATGTAACAACTTACCATTTATATAACGGAATTATCACTGTCTACAATAGAAGGAAATTTGTACTGCATTTCATCAACAGTTATCTCAACTGAAAATACATGAATTTGTACCAAAAAAATCCCCACCACATACTTTAGACTACTGAAGAAATCTTGCTACTTTGCTACTATCACACTCTGCAGAATGTTCACACCAAATTGCAAATTGAAATTACCTGAGACTATCTATAGTAAATATTTTGTGGATCATTATAGTTGATTTTGAGGCATGCATCAGAAAAATCCAAACTACTATTAAATGTGGCCACATAATCTGGAATACAGTCTTGGGTACTCAAATAAAAGATTACTACTTTTCTAGTGTTAATGCACTTGCTGATTGATAATGTAACAAAAAAAAAAAAGTGTAAGCTCTGCTTGAGTGTCTATTTATTTATTAAAGCAAAAGCTCCACAATGATTTAATTTAGTGCCTTTTTTGCCAAAGTTGTACTTATTGATTACAAATCAAGATTTAAGATGAAAATCATAGATTATGTTGTCAGCCTTCACCCATAGCACAGCATGAAGTCTGCAGGCAACGCATTTAGTTATGCCAAGCAGAAATAACACACTCAAACAAGCATAGAAAATAAATATTGAGCATCCATGTCAAATATTCAAGAGGAAGGAGGCTATTCAAGAGAGCCTCCCTGTGCTCTCAGAGTTCATACTATTGCTTTTCACACGTGCCAGACACT
This sequence comes from Crypturellus undulatus, assembly GCA_013389825.1. Classification (NCBI taxonomy): domain Eukaryota; kingdom Metazoa; phylum Chordata; class Aves; order Tinamiformes; family Tinamidae; genus Crypturellus; species Crypturellus undulatus. Next base: position 688,679 of record VWPW01014316.1, read on the forward strand.
GTCATTCTCTCCCACCCTGCCCTGCAAATGGAGAGGAATCCCATTTAGCTGCATTAACAGCAAATGAGCTAGGTTGGGAAGGATCCAAATTCATCACCTCAATTTGAAAGAGGCAGCTAAACAATGCATTTTATTTTAATAATCTCTGCAAGCTCTTTTTTTTTCTCCCATTTACATTAAGGTGGCAGTTAGCAATACTGATAAGCAGCTTATGTGCAAATCACAAAAATGTGCTTATACTATACAAGATACTGCCACACTGTCTTGTCCATAAATCCCAGCCAGCAGGTCACATGTCTCTGAAGTTATCAGAGTACAGCTGACAACTGCCCTTCCTCTGTGGCTTGCACCATCCACCTATCACCATTTTGTGTCTGCGTTAGTCCCTGGGCAGTCAGTCAACAAGAGACACAGCCATATCAGCATCTACAAGGAAATACGAACATAACCAGGCCACGTAAAAAGACTAACATGGCCATGTTTCCCTCCTCACCCCATTCCCTCATTTTCGGCATGTGTATAGTTCCCCCCCACCTTTATAACAGATTAAAATATTTTTTCTACACCTATCCATGCATTTCTGTATGAAATAATCCTAGACCAAGACTTCAGATTACTCCTGCTATTCAGATTATTCCATGAAAGGCAGCCTGCATAATTAGCAAATAGACAATAATGCAGATAATACATGCATGTGCATAGCTATATGTTGTTGCTTGACAAGTTATGTGTTTTCTACTCCACTCTGCAGAAGGGCCTTTTCAGTAGACAGTTTTATTTACAGTAAAACTGCTATTGCTGAAATATATCTGGGGGAAACTAACGATATGATCACATGAGTTTTTAATTGTTGGATTGCAGAGCAAGTTAACCTAAGCACCTCTTTTCTGAAAGAAAATAAGTGTCACAATGATAAAATATTAATTCCTTACTATCTCAAAAATAAGTTTGTTTACTCCCTTTTCATGAAGATGTGCCTAATAATAACACAAGTCATTCACTGCATTGCATTTTAAGAAATATTACCTTTATTAAAGGGAGGGGAAAAAAAGCAGCAATAATAAGGTTCAATTACGCCCTTCAGAGTTCAAAACACATTTGCTCCCATAACTATTCAGGGTTTTATATCAGGTAGCTGAGTGATTCAGAAGAATCACTGTTTCTAACCATAGAACAGTTATTTTTGTAGTTGTTGCCCCCCCACACCTTTTTTTTTTTTTTTAAAGCACACCTGCAACTGAGGGAACAGCCATGACACAGGACAGAGGAAAGAGACAAATGACAGGGGAGCCAGGTTTGTTCAATATATACAATAAAGAAATAAAAAAGAAGAAATGAAGATTTTCCTTGTTTTCCCTTTTCCCTGATAACAAGCAATAGGGACCAGTAACAGGTTCCACCTGTAGCACCGCAGAGCAGCACAATAAGAGGCCCTGAGATTCAGCTTTTCAAGATCACTAAACAATAAAACTGGAATGTCTTACACATTTACAGGGAAACACACGTGTTTCCTATACATATAAATGCACAAAGCACCTAAATATTTAAGAGTGAGTCAGGACAGCTTGGCTATCTCGCTCTGAGTGGGAGCATCCAAAGGAGAGGAGATCCTCCCAAGAGGTCTGTTTTGCCACCATGGGAAAATATTCCAGGAAACAGAATAATCCAGGTGGTCGCTTCTAGTTAGGGCTCCCGAGACTTCTCTTCTCCTCAGGGCGGCCGGTCCCCGAGGCGCCCTCGCCATCACCGCGGCTTAAGCAAAGCCGTTAAACCGCTTCAGCCGCGGCTTCTGCCTAAGCGAGGCTTTATTTATTTATCTCCCACTTTGGTCCTGGAGAACTTGGGGTTTTTTTCCCCTCCTTTTACGAGCGATGGGCTCCCGCGGCACCGCTCAAGCGCCGCGGGGAGCTCCAACTTTCCGGGGCTTTCTCGGCAGGAAAACGCCCTCCCCGCGCCAGCGCCGCCCGCGCGGACCTACGCGCAGCCCCGCGCGCGGAGGCGGCCGCAGCCCCAGCGCGGTCCCCCCGCCGAGCCCCCGGCGCAGCCCCGCTCACCGGCTTCGGCATTTTCGCTGGCGCTTCTTCCCTCACTCCCAAGGCAAAGGCGCATGCAGCAGCTGCCCCGCCTCAGCCGAGCACCCTGTCAGCAGGAGAACAAGGAAGGAGGAGGAGCCGCTCCCGGCCACGGCGGCAGCACAGCCCCAAGTGCGCGGCGCGGGCGGCCCGGCCGCGGTTAAGTAACGCAGGTGGAGCCGCCGCCGTGACTCACCCCTGCTCGCCATCGCCGCCGCCCCCTCCGTGAGCGCAGCACCGGCGCCGGCCTCGGCCTCGGCCTCGCCCGGCGCGGGTAACCCGGGACGGGGCAAAACCCCGGCGCCGTGAGCCGCCCCCGCGGGGCCGCCCGGGACTCCCGGGCTCTCCCGGGCTGCAGGTGCCCGCGAGACGCCGCCATCCCGCCCGGTCGCGCCTCGCGCCCTCTGCGCCCGCCGCAACATGGCGACCCCGGCAGCGCCACGGGGACGCGCCGGGCACGGCCGGCCTCGAGTCCCGGCTCCCAACGGCATGGCACGGGGCATTATAGCAGGGCGGGTCTGCCCGTGTTTAAGGCACACTTCTTAAACTTTTGATACTCAGAGAACTGGCGTGTGCATTAAAGTGTCATTTGCAGCAATGAGGGCAATGTGAGAGGAAAAGTTTGAAAATCCACTCAGGCTCAGAAACCTGAGACAAAGAGAACATGGCCCAAATGTAATTACTTTGGCTGCCCATGATTAAGACCCAAGGAAGATTAGGGCCAAATTTGCATGTACAAAGGTGACAGTCTTGCTTCTTGTCCTCCTGCGTGTGCCACTGCGGCGTGGGGGCACTGGCTCTGTGCAAGCTGCTGGTCTCGCGCAGGACGTTGCTCACTCGGCTGCTCTCAGGAACAGTTTGTGTTTACAGCGTCACGGGCAACAGCCTGTAGACCAGAACTCTTCCTGCGTGCCTGCGACCACACAGAGCTGAACCGCGGGGCTGGAGAAACTGTGCAGCCTGCACCCATGTTTGAGCAACTTGCGGCTGTTTCGTGAGAAAAGGCATGGGCTAGGAAAGGGCAGCCGCAGAACTAGGAGGTAACAGCTCGCAAAATGAGAAAGATATGAGGCAGGAATGAGCCTGGGAGGTGCCACTGAATGGTAACAAATAGAGATAGCATTAGCAATACGGGACTTATTCTGGAGAAGATGGAAATGGTGTCTTGCCTTGGAGATTCCACTAGGCAGCAGTAAGGAAATTATTACTGTCATGTCTCTGAAAGAAAGAAGAAGGGAGTTGAGCAAGACACTGACTGAATTCACAGTACTGGCAGTTCTGTTCCTTCCCTGCTGGATGATCCTCTGGCATTACCGGGAGATGTGCTACCAAAATGGAGCTATGCAGATTGAAGCTCAAAACTGCAAGTGGGAAGAAAGAGTCTGGTGAAGCTGAATAGCTTCCAAGAAAAGGCCAAGGATCAAACACCTATGGGAAACGTATGGCCGTAGTTTCCAGATGCAGGAATTCCAAGGAGTCTTTACTGAAATCAGATTAATTTCACAGAATATGATTTGTGAGGGGACTTTCTACATTCTTCTATTGAGCAATAAGTTTATGCTGGAATTAGTGTCATACTCAGTAGGATGGTACTGGTCATGGACCAAATCATAGTATCACTGCATTTTGAATAGATTCTGCTAAGCGATGATATTCCAAACTACAAATATTCCAAATACAGAATACATTAAGAATCCATCAGCCTTTTTCTTAGTTCCCTAAATGGTATTTCTTGATTTTTGCCTGTGTGTGTGGAAACATGTAGGTGGGATATTTTCATTCCTTAATCTTAACATCCAAATTCTAGTTGTGACTGGATAAACAAAAAAAAAAGCCCCAAATAGGTTAGTGCCTGCTTACACTAGAAAGAGGTGGTTAATGGAGAGACCATTTCTGTACCAGGGGATTTCCATCCCAACAATCCTTTCCTGTCCAAAAGTTGACATGTACTCAGACTCTATCACCCTGAGGCTCCATGTTGCAGCAATTCAACATTGGAATGATACCTCATTTAATAGATCCTAATCAGATGTCTTGAATCAGTCAAGCAGCTATTTTGTTCCATATTTTAGTTATATATCCAAGCTTAAACCTCTTTTATTTTTTTTTAAACTTACCATTGCCTCCTAGCTCCAGAACTAAAGGTAAAAGGAATTTAGGTGACTAATAGCTGTTACAACATACAATCTTTAGGTTCCTGTTTGCCACCACACATAACCTTGTGCCATTCTACCACAATCATCAGCAATGTATGGGGAACGATACCTCAATGGTATCCGTAACTACTAGCTTACTCAACCAGGCTCCACCCAAAATCAACCTACGTGAACACACTGGACTTACACAGGTAAAATTGTCTTCTGTGGAAGGAACGAGAACAGTTGGAAAGTTGCGGCATATGATAGAGACTCCTGGCCTCCTTCCTGGGTTTTTGCCTAGTGCTAGGTGTGCTGTCCCTTGCCTGCAGAGCTGAGATGCCTTGCTGAGCTCCCAGTTAGGCAGCATTTCAGCAAAGTTCCTTTGTCACAGTAAGCAATTCTTTTCTATAGCTGTGTCATTAGACTCTTTATGTTTCTTTCTTCTGCCCCTTCCTGCTACTGTGGATGGGAAAATTTGTGGTACTGTTCCCTTCTACACTCTTATACAGAAATATATTAATCCTTCACAGATGCAATAGAGCTCCCTCTTCCACGAGAGGAGGGCAGAAAGTCCCCAGTTCTCTTGCTTTCCTGACAGGCAGCCTGTTGAACTTTTGGAGCAGGGTCATCATGTGTGAGACTGATTCACGCTTTCTAAGAATGCTTACGGTTCTCGTTTTGGATTTGGGCAGGGGAACATCACAGCAGGGCAAAAGCGGTGCAAAGCAATCAAATCTCGGCAAAACAAGGTTTGGGGCAAAACTATAAATACAAAAAAAAACAAAACCAGATACAAATATGTAGAAGTAAAAAGGTAAGCCTAGGAAATTTTCAAATGAAAAACTGGTGGAACTTAGGTACTTCTTAATTTAGGTACTGGTTGAGCAGGAAAGAACTTTTATAGTCAGCTTATTTCAGAATCTTCCATCAGGTCTCCCAACTAACCATAAGACCAGGCTTCACTAGTTTCAGTGCTCATGGAACAACGGCTTTTAAGTTTGGTTATTAGCTAATTTGGATTTCCATTTTCCGTAAAAACTGAGGGATGTTATTTCCACACCCCAGGAACTGAAATGAAAAAACAAACACACAAACAAACATCAAAAAAAAAGCAGAAAAAAACCTCTAGTTCTGCCTTTAGTAATCTTGTTGTTCAGTTTCTAAAGATAAATTTCAAAACATCTAAGAAGCAGTAAGTAGAAACTAAAGCAAAGACTTGCATACACAACTCGTCTAACATTTATGATGGGTTGTCTAGGCTCATAAGCTTTTAGCAGCCAGAAGTATTCCGGGTAAATTAAGGCAAATGATTGAATTAGAGATTGTTCAAAATTGTGGCTTTACATTTTATCTCACGTTACATTTCACGTTGCATTAAACTTTCTGAAACCCTTAAGTTACATTAGTAAGACGTCCTCTAATAAAACACTTATTCTTAACATGCTTCATTAAGAGGTGTTGTGTGGTTGAAGTGGGCCCCGCTGTAGTGCTGATGGGGTAAAAGAGGGAAGGGTATTCAGGTCTCTGTGCAGCTACCGCCACCTGCAATCCTGCGGGGCCGTTGTGTAGCCACCACCACCCGCAATCCGGAGGGGCTGCCATGCAGCTGCCACCACCCCACACTGCTTCTCACTGTCTCATGGCCACAACCCCCTCGTCTGATTTTTGACTATCGAACTAGCAGGGTAGCTGAATTGCTTGCTTGCCAGTCAAGGTTAATTCAGTCTTGTCGATGAGACTTGAATAGTGAGGTTTATTGAAGTAACAGAATAATCCAAAATAATTGAGTTCTTTAGATATCAGATATAGGGATTGTCTGCACAAATCAGGCATTAGTAAAGAGCATATACATATACAAAAACAGGGTAACTACTAAATACACAGGGTAACTACTAAATACAGTATTGACAAAGAGTATGTATGTATGTATAGCTATATGTTCGAGAACAGAGTTTTCTCTCTCACCCATCATGGCGTCCAGACAAGACAGGAAAGGGAGAACCACCCCATCGACTAGCCTGGGAAAAGTTCCAATGTTGTCTTCCCTCCTCATTTTGCTTTTGCTAGAGGTTTTTCTACTATTGCTTACTAGGTGAGGATTTTTAGTGACTATTGTCATTTCTGTCTTTATTTCTGATTGAAGTTTTCCCGCTTTGCTTCGGGTAAGGGCTGGAGGCAGATAAGGTCTGGGAGAAGCTAACGTCAAGTGAAGACTACCCTCCACTACTCTCTCCTATCATGGGTTTTTGAGAGACAGTGGGTCGTTTCACTTGCTCGGGCCACAACCTACGCTCCCCATAAGGAGGCTAGTGCTGAAACAGCTACTCCACACTACCTTCCCCTAATACAGCCTTGAGGAACAGTGGGCTAGATCTTACCCTTGGCAGGCCAGGCCCAGCTGCATCACTGTTCTTCGGATTGAAAACATGGACCGAATTTTGCTCTCAAAACCATTTTTTAGCAAGGGACCTGTTTTTTTTTAGATGTCACCCCACAGCAGGGCAGCATTACTAGAAATTTACAGGTGTTACTAAAATGGAGAAGATGATGAAAGGACCTAGATTGCTCAGCAGGTCAGCAGTACAACCCAGTTTCTGCTTTCTTCCATGTAATAGCTCCTGTACCTTACTCTCCACGAAGCTTTTCAACCACCAAGTTGTATTTTGCGTCAGTCTCATCAAGCTGCCTTCCCTGTTTTAAAGAGAAGACTTGTTTAATTTGTTGTTCTACTTAATTCTTAGTAACGTTCCAACTTGATGTAGCATATTTATTATTAGAAATTATTTGTGAGAATTTACTCAAGGAAGTACTATTGCTATATGGTGGCTTTTATGCCAGCTTTGGTGCCAGCACATTTCTTTGTCAACATAAAACTTCCTAAACCTGATCTACTTGGAACTGGTAATTATGAAATATATGTGTCCTGAAATGCCATCCTTGGTTGCTCGTGCAGTGTCAAAAATCTCAGAAAAGTCAAACCTTTTCCTATAGAAAGTTTCATCCAGGTTTAGGACATCTGGCAAGTCATAGTCGGAGGAGTTTTGTAGCATCCCTTCTGATTGGTTTCCAGTTTTACTCCAAGGCTAGAAAAGTATAGTACCTAACTCTGCCCTCTTAAATTTTTTCACAGGCCGTGCATTCAGTTTTGCATTTAAAGGGAAGGATATGACTTTCTGAGCTACGTTATAAAGATTTTAAAAGACTTACTCTTATTTAAGATGGCCAGGAGGTTGATTTTCTTTGTCAATGGAAAAACTGGTAGAAGGAAATGGATATGACCATATGATATTATTGTCAATGGCTTCTTTTTTCATTGTGCATGATTCCAAATAGGTAGCTTATTCCTCATTATAATTTCTGTAATTTCCATATCATAATTTCAAAAATGCCAAACCTCAATAAAAGTGGCCAAGGATCTGGAGGGTTCTAGCGCTGTCTCCACTGACAGCTGCTTCATTACTGCCAGCATTGAGCTTACTGAAAACTCCACACATTCAAGTTACAGTGGATCATCACCTTTGACAAAGGACTGCAGATATTTTCTAAATTTATGTTGTTGTTTTAAGGAGATAAACAAGAGTGCAAAGCTTGTGTTCCATATTCGCATGTTCCCAAATAAAAAGTTCATAAAGGACTGTTCTAAAATGTGGTAAAAAGGAAGGAGGAACAGACAACACCTCATGCTTTTATCTTGTTTGATTTCACTCACTATAAAAAGAGAGAAAAGCTTAAAGAAGATTACAAAAATAATCCTCCTCCTTGCCAGAAATTGTGAAAAAGTCCTAAGGACTTTTCAGTTCCCATGAGAATTGTCTTAGTAACTAGTAATACATTCTAGTCCCGTAGAATCCCTAGTAATACATTCTTTAGTCTTCTACAGGAAACTTGCACAGGGAAGGATACAAAGTAAGGAATATCTTGGACTAAAGCAAAACATAACTGATAAATGGCAGTGCTGTTGTTTGCTCAATAACACTTCTGGTGCAAATGCATCATCTTCAGTCGCTATTTCAGATTTCACATCTTGCAATCAAGGCTTACAGTCTAATGGAAAGGTAGATGCCAAGATCAAGGTAGAGTTATGGTCTTATGTAGATCCTTCAGACTTTCTTTGTTCTTGTTGTTCGTGGTATTTTGCTGAGATAGAGAAATTATTTACACTGAATGGGAAGGAAATATTTAGTGATAGGTAAAATATAGATCAAATAAAATATGACTCAAAATAAACACAGGCTTAAGCATGCATGTGACCAGGCAATGCCAATCTATGGTAATCTTCCATGTAACAAAAATCCAAAGTGAATTATTGGTTTTACCAATAAAAATAAGTAAATATAAACAGTAATAATGGTTTTCTGAATCTATTGAATAAGACCAGTCAAACCACAAAGTATTTTTTAAATGTGTAAAATGTCAACTGAAAATTATGGGATACTAAATTTGTGGAGATCATTCCACATGTGTAAATCCAGCAATGTTTGACCAAGACTTGAAGCAAATGGAAACTATGGGCAACTCAGCTTTTGCGTCTCAAAGTGAAGTACTGATCTTAATGTATATGATAAGAGTCCTCTGAGAGGAAGGGAGTTCCCCTGATTATGTAATCTTTATTCCACCTTGATATCTACTTTTGTGGATTTTTATTTGGAGTCCTATTAAAAGCAGCCCTGAGTGCTCCATACTAAAGATGCAAATATCCCCTGCAAGCCTAAATTCTCTCTACTAGAGCAAGCACTTTGTCTTTTTTTTTTCTTTTCTTTTAACATTATACTAGAGATGTATAAAGACAATGTTTGCAAAAAGAGCAAGTCAGATAATGCTGAGCAACTTAGTCTCACAAATGGAGCAGGTGTGTGCTTAAAACAGGTGTGAGTAGCAAGGAAGGTAGAAATTTTGGTTTCTATTTTATATAAATCAGGAAGGAAAATAAGAGCCCATACGAATCAATGGGCAAAATAAGAGTTTGTTGTGACCATTGGTCGACAGAAGGAAAAATAATCACTCTTATTTACATGAAAAGTTGTTCTATAATTGAATATACTGGTGACGTGTTTCTCTCTCAGTGTGGAAATGGAGCTGTAAGAGTTCAAAAATACAAATAATAAAAAATTTCAACCTAACTATGAGTATCAAAATTCAGAATTTCAGGGATAAAATAAATGTACACAGCACAAGTGTAATTCATGGATAGCAGGCACATTTTCCAGTGATATCATGCTGACTCATAGCTTTTAAGGAGCACATTGTTTGACTTTCAGCATAACCGAAGCTGTTAAGTTTCGCCTAGTGATCCTCAAATCAAGCCCTTTCCTTTAGAAAAGCCTTATATCCCAATCTCAGGACTGAATTACAGTGACTCTACCACCTTTCCTGTTCTTTCTTTGGCTAAATCCTCTTTCAGCACAAGTTCTGCAAGCTGTTTGCATTGACTGGTACTTGTTTTTGTCATTCCCTTGCAGAAGATGTACCCTATGTAATACAATTTGCAGTAAAACCCTAAGCCAAGATAAAACATCTATCATGGCTCTTCCCTCACCTTAGCAAAGCCAGTATCACAAGCTGTGCATTGTTGTGCAATTTGATGCCAGCTATCAAGATAGCTGCTTTCAAGACTGCTTTCTCTCATTTTTTCCTTATATTAAAAAGAAAAAAAAAAATGCTTGATGCAGAAGTGTCTACATAAAATTCAGAGAGTCTAAATGATATTCCAGCCTATTTTTTTTTCTAATCAGGATTCTCAGACTGTCATCCCATATTTTGCCTAGCTTCATTTAAGTGCTGTATGCAAAAAGACCTCTCTCCATTTGAATATTATAAAGTAGGTTTACTTTGTAGTTTGGTTTGTAAAAAGATGTGTCAAATAGTAAGAAAAATAGAAAAAAATATATATAACAAACAGCAATAGGGCTGCTGTTTGTTACTGGTATTACATTAGCCCTCTTAATCTGCATCATCTACTGCAGGAGACATTTCAAAATAACATTAGAAGCAGAAGTTATTTCTGCTTTATACAGATTGCAGCTGCCCAATAACAGTTCAGTCAGCACAGGGAACTCCCAGAGCAGATTTAGAAGAGAATATAAAATAGAGAACTCTTGCAGATAAAGGAGGGTAATTTTGACCTTGGTATATCATGAGTAAGACACTAAGCTGGAGGCTGAAGTACAAGAATACACCTATCTCTTGGGAAATCCTGTTTGCGTTGTGATAACACAATAATGTTGAAAACAGGTGGATACTGATAATGGCATAAGACCAAATACAAGGCAGGCATAAGCAGGGTGACATTGCTAAGCAAGGCAAAACATTGCCTACTTTCACCAGATCTGAATTTTAATTCTGCTATTTTGTAAGACCTTTCCTGGAACTGTACATCAATTAAATATTCATTCACCAGAAAAAGCTATCTGTGTTTCACAGCAAACAGCTCATGCACAACTTACAAATGGATACATATATCCTTAATTACTTTCCAACAACCTGCTAAACAGTGAGGCCAAACTAAATTTATTTCACGTCAAGCCTGCACATACACAGTCACCTTATCTAATCTGCCTTAAAGCCAGTAACTCAGAAACAAAAGAGGCTCCCAAACCAAATAACTCGTGTGAGGCCTCCCTGCCAGAGAAGGGGGCCAGGCCGATTACTGCTCTCCTGCCACACTGAGGCATTCAGGCCACCTGAAACAAAGGGAGTTTTCAGTGCTTCCCAGTGACACACCTAGTTTGTGAAGTAATTACCTCTGACGCATGGCACTAAAGGTAAACACCAAGGCCTGTACTGTGTTGGCTAGCAACTCCTCAAAACACTTTGGAGAACAGTATGATTATGCTGCCTTTAAAATAGCAGGTGAACTTCACCTGTCTGCAGCACCTAACTCAGGACCTAGGTACTCATGAAGCACCACTTGAATTTTCAAAATAAAGCTGAAGTGCTGCCTAGGAGGTAAACTGGGATTTCATACATAGTTGATTTTCTCCTAGGCAGAATATAGCCTAGCTCTATGTTTCACTTGCTAATAAGCGGATTATTTTGAAAGGTGGTGATTTTTTTTGTCTCTTTAATAAAAGACAAATCATAAGATGAGGGGAAAAAAACTTTTTGGTTACCCATAACATGTAACCTGATGGGCACTTTTGGGCCATTGCTTAATCTGCATGACCTCTCATCAAATGCTAGTAACACCCTTGAAACCAGATTTGCTAGTCGACTGCTCTGTTTCGATTGTAGAGCACTTATAGGGTGGGAGGAGAAAGGTGAAATGCTGCTGCTGGACTCCAAAACCAGCCAGGTGTTGTGCCCTTCTACCTGGTAAAAGTTGAGGTTGAATATCTGGTGACTCCTGAGTTGATGGGTCATGAGCTAATTTTTTGACATACTTAACTATCTTGTAGCAGGAAAAATGCTGTAGCTGCAGCAGGCCTGAGTAAGGGTTTCTGTATTGCAAAAGTATTGCAAATGTATTTCTGTATCCCAAGTTGCAAGTTCCAACAATGCAATTTAGGCTTACCAACATGGTTTTGGGTCATTTAGCACAAACATTTGGCTGTTAGAGACCTTCATGGACTTCCTTGGGCTATCTCAAAAGCCAACCCAAATTCCAGTCTGGATGTTAGAAACACCAGGAGCTCAAGAACAGAAAACACCTTCTGGACAATGGTGCAACAGCTATATTGATGCTAAGGCTACACTGCTTTAGGATGCCCACAGTGTATATACACTGCTATATGTGGCATTTTCCCATTAGGAAGTGCATTGCCTTGTGTTGCTTTCCCTAACTGTGGTCTGTCGGCCAGGGCAGATAGGTAGTGAGCTCATAGTGTCAGCTATAACCTTATTTTGTGGAGTTCAGTTGTAAGGCCAAATGATGTTGGCATGGGTTATGTGGTTATAGTAGGGGTTTCATAGATTGTCATCTCACGTGATTTGGCCCTTTTCAGAAACAGCGTTTGTGCTGAAATGCAGTCACCCAAGGCATGGCCTCAGTTCAATTCTTTAGACATGTGGGCTGCATGCTCCGGGTCTATGGCCTTGAGAGGCTTCCTGCTTACAGTCTGTGGGCCAACTGGTCTTTGCGGCCTGTTTATGAAAGCCTGTGAGAAGGGCTCAGACCACTCCTTCCAGATATGATTGACCAAGCCTGCAGGAGCAGTTTCACTGCCCAGCCCTCTGTGGCTCCACTGTAAGGCATGACAGCAACTCTAGGAAGAGTGGGGAGACTGACAGTCTGGCCACTGCTCTCTTCACTTGTCTTATACTTTGAGGCCCTGGAAAATGCCAAAGGGCCTTAGAGATAGCAACAAAACTGGGTGTGTGATTGCAGATTATTCATGAGGTGGAGTAGGAGCTGGATGTCCTTGCTAAGAGTGGCACCCTTTTCATGCTTCGGGGAGCCCCCCCACATAGCTGCTGTGCCTGGCACAGTTTTAGGGACCTCCCTGAAACGTACAGCCCATGTGCTTCAAGAAAGCAATGTGGACAGGACTAACTAAAGCACTCTCTTGATTGTGGATCAGCATTTAATCCAAACTCTGTCTCTGAGTGCAACCTTCTAGCTAGCAGTGCAGTATTTTTTCCAGTTGTGTTCAGACTGATGGGAACTCTCTCAATGCTTTTGACAGATTGTCCCATAAGCTTATGGTATAAGAAGGACACAATTCCTACTGTATTACCATTCCTTGTATTTAAATGTGCGCCTTTGCTGCACTGGTCTTGATAACCTCCACACCACCTATTGCCTGAAATAACTGCTCACTCATCATTGCAGGGGTTTAGCTGTGCTGTATGAATCCAGAGATAAGAAATAATATTCTTTAGATAACAGCACAAACTCTTGCACAAAGTTTTTCCTATTCTCAGAGTTCAGTCTGCACCCTTATTCAAAGAAAAAAGAAAAAATCGCTCCTTTACTGTCATTATTTTAAAAAGGATGTGTGATAACACTCGTGCAGTGCTTTGGACTTTCAGAATAGTGTTGCTGTTTCAAATAAGAAAGGCCACCATTTTCCCCTCAGTTGCTAATGTGTAATATTTGGAACCAACTCTTTTTCTATGCTTCGAGCAGCAATTAAGTATTGTGTTTCAAATACCACTACACAGCAATGGTGGGTAAATAATGACTTAAATAAGAAGTAAGGAAAAGTTTTGTTTGCTTTTGCAGGTGTTAAATTTCAGCAGGACAATCTAACTCAAAATCTGAAACAAAAGCCACTGAAATACCTAAGCGACAACCTAAGTTCCATTTTAGACAAAGGAGGTGATGATCAAAGTTTATGTCCTGGCTCTAAAATGTCTAACTGCTTACCATGGTTGAAAAATTCTGAGATTTGGTGTTTTATTCTGAGACATAGATTTTTAACTTCGGGTCTAACATTTTTGTTTAAATTTTAATGCACAGGTGCAGCATGTGTTTAAACAATTTATTTATGTAATGAGTACTTTAAAGAACTCAATTAAACTTGCACTGACAAACACATTGCAGTTTTGAAATGTGAATTTAGATTTTTTTTTGTTCTTCTAGTTATCTGGTTATTATTATACCTTCTTTTTCTTATTATGCGTTTCTCTGAGGAGAAATACAATGGTATGTACTCAGTATCCAGAAGGATTCAAACTCACATCCTATAAGCAAAATCAGAAAACGAGGAAAGAGATAATCAAATCATTTCTAGACCCAGTAATTATTTCTGTGGAACTCCGTTCTGGGCAACTCACCTCTAGTGAACCCTCTTTGTAGAGAGGAGAATGGAAGCTGAGTCGTTTCAATGCAAACTAGTGACGCTTGTAAGCAAGCCCTTCCCACAGGACTCAAGTCCTGCCTCAATGTCAAAGCCCTTCAGAGTGAGGACACCAGGACTAGGCCTGTAAGAGAGAGGCCTCGCGGAGAAAATTCCAGCAGGCCCCCATTGTAATTCTTAATTGGTTACTTTAGATTACCCTCTCAGCCAACCCTTGTTAATGTGAAGTGATAACCTTGAACTGTGCTCATGGTTTAAGTATTACCCAAATACATGCACTACCCAAAGACCTGCACGCATCGAGCCCAGGGACAAAAGTCAGAAACGCATTTGCACTTGTGTGAGGTCAGGATCAGACTGAAAACAGAGAAATTACTTTGATGGAAGGATTATAGTTACTGGTTTACAGGACTGATCAAGCATTAGGTTAAGAATTTGTCCATGGCAGTGTGGGAATAGTAAGAGCTTAGAGGCCTGATTCTAGTCATGGTGTTGTCTGATTTCTTGTGCAGTCTTATCTCAGCATGCGCTTAGCTGGAGGTGAGTCCTGTGTTCTTTAGAAAATTCAGATGACACAAATGGGGCAGATTAGAGGCTGAGCAGTTACAAAAATCTGAGGAAATCTGTCTTACGTTGTTTGGAGGAACCTGAAGTGGTACTGGGCAGATCATTTGTTGTATTTTATATATTTATATTTTTATATTTATATATATAAAGAACAATCCCTATTGTTCATAATTAAAACTCAAGATAAATGACTATGCATTTTTTTTCCTGAAAAGAATCAGAGGAAAAAAGATCTTTAAAATACAACTGATCTTCACACATAACCATTGTGAAGTGTGCATTTTTTTCCACTGTGTTCTCTCATATACACAGTAATTTCTGCTGGCTTTCTTATATATAGATTCCCCTTGCTCCTCAGAGTAGACTAATTGGACAATGTATGGGTGGGACTTCTCGTATGAAGGAAGCCACACACAGCTAAGTAGAAACAAGAAGAATGGTGGTAATTATGAACACATTCTTTGCATTATTATTTCCTTTCGCTTTCCTTCTGGGCTCATTATCTGTGCAGGCTTTCCAGCTTGGAGCTATAGTCCATAGGTGGTTCTCAGCACCTACATGCTGCTCTTCTGGTCCCTCTAAAGCCCCTCTGCTCTGCTAAGCACAAGAATCTGTTTAGCAATTCTTCTTGTAACTTCCAACCCAAAGCTGCCCTTCTCCCACTCCTTTACCCAGCGCCTCCTCTGCCTCCAGTCATGGCCCATCAGTGGTGATCTTCAAGCCACCCTGCACTTCAGCAACTTGTGTTGGCCCTGCTCCTTTTCAACTTCTCACCCTGCTGGGAGGCACCTGCACCTTCTGCCCTTCCTCCAGGCAAGGTGGGACAGGAGGGAAGGGTGGAGGAGTGCAGCAAGTTCGTAATAAGGAAATAGGGTGTGGAGTTAACCTGCCGTGCCTGAAGTAGTTTCTTACCAAGGACAAGCAGCATCCTGGAAAGAGGAGAGAGATTCACTCTGAGTTATTCTCCAGATACTAAAGCAATGCAAGATCTTATGGGACTAGGAGTTTTGTTCTGTGTAAAGCAGTGAATAAAGCCACTGTCAATAGGTAGGGTCAGTTATTGCAGGTACTGTGGGCTGGGAACAGGCTGCCGTGGTACACACAAGAACCCTCCCTGTGCCAAGCCTAGCGGGCAGTGCATGCAAGAGAGAAAGGCCCTGCTATAGCAACGAGTAAACACTGCATGATCCTAACAGCATAACAAGTCAGTTTTCCTATTTTCCACGTCTTTTTTTCTATTACAATTCAATTATTGAATTAATATGGTAGTGTGCAGATTGTATCCACAGATTTATCCACAAAGGAAGTCATTTATTGCCTGCTTTACAACAGTGCTGTGTAAACACTTGAGTTGCATTAAGTACTGCATTTTTATGAGAGTAGTAGCACATTCAGGTGAGCAAACACAACACTTTGGAGAAAACAGAATAAACCAAATACATTTGGTCCAGCCCAAGCCCTCACTGCTACCAGACAGTGGCCATGTGAAAATAATTTTTAATAAAATAACCAAGGAACTGAAAATGATCCCAACACACTCTTTTAAACCCAATATTTCTACTATTTCCACAGAATTTGTGCTTCATGCAGCTTGAATACAGCATTTGGAAGGATGTGGACTTCCTCCAAACTCTCATGAGTTTTAGTAAGTCAGGATCAGGCCTAAAATGGGCACTTGAAAGCAAAGAGGTGAGAAAAGCAGCCCAAGGGACCAGCGTTAGTTTCTAGCACTAGACTGGACTGATTTCCTACCAGTATATGAAAATACTATTCAAAAATCAGCAGTATTTATAAATGTTTCTATATAAATACACCACTGTATAGCCACTGTATTGCCCTATCACATCTGCCTCTGTGTAAGAGGCAGGTTTCCCCTGGGTGTTATTCAGGGAATCACGGAAGTTGATGATTCAAATTTTACTCTCTTCACAGAACTAACACTTGCAGTGCAGCAAATGCAACTGGCTCAGACAGTGATTGTATTGCCAGGACCCTCTCCTGATTTGATCTGATCTGTGTCTATAAGTGCCTCAAGGGAGGCAATGAGGAGGATGGGCCTGGCCTCTTTTCACTCGTGGTCACTGACAGAACCAGAGGAAATGGCCACAAATTGAAGCATAAAAAGTTCCACGGGAACTTAAGGAAGAATTTCTTTACTGTGAGGGTGACAGAGCACTGGAACAGGCTGCTCAGAGAGGTTGTGGAGTCTCCTCTAGAGATCTTCAAGACCCGCTTGGATGCCGTCCTGTGCCACGTGCTCTAGGTGGCCCTGCGTGTGCAGGGGGGTTGGACTAGATGACCTCTAGAGGTCCCTTCCAGCCTTAGGCATTCTATGATTCTATGATTTGCAATGCTCCCTTGCCTATCTGAATGATTCTGTGGGACCCAGCCACAAGGCACTTCTGTAATTTTTAGACTATTGACCTCAGGTTATCCTTGAAACCATATTCCTCCAGAATTCAATGAAGTTATATTATGACTGACTCTCTGTGTGTGCTTAGGAATCCAGATGAACCAGAGCCTGAATAAAGTGTGGGTCCTGCAGGTATTCCCGTACACGCTCAAGGATAACAGACTAATCCAAATAGGCACAGCTGACAGACAAGTTCTAGTGACTGCAATCTTTATTGTAAGCAATTGTCATCTATAATATTTTTAGAACCATTTCTGTATGGTGCCTGCACATCAAAAAGTCACTGTGACATACAGCCCTGCTTCCTTGCAGACAAGGGATCTTCAAACTTCTCCCGCATCCTGCCATCCTCCCGCATTGCAGCGCATTCCCTCCCCTCACGAGCATGCATACAAAATGTCCTTTATGTTCCTTCTACAAAAATGTGTATTGTTTCCCTGACCCCTGGACCTCATATTTGCATGATAAAAGGTGCAATTATTTTCCTACACAACAGGATTTCCAAAAAGCAGCAAGATTGGCTTCATAAACAATTTTTCAGAGTCTTATTAGGTTGCCAAGAATGTGGTCAGTCCGGTAAAAGATCTTTGTGTGTGGCGAATTCATTTTATTTAAACACTCCTTAATGTTACTTTTAAAAAAGTCCCTTCTGAATGTAAAGACTGAGACTACTGCTCGCTCTACCCTTCCTGTGCTTTACTAACTGTTCATTAATGAAGCATGTAGAAATCATTTTATATGATTGATCATGAAAATCTATGCTAGCAATTGCAAGCTAATACTAGCACCTTTCATGAGTACAGTAACCATCCCAAGCTTTACGCAGTTACAGACTGTTCTTAACAATTACAGTTTATTCTCTGTTATTCTGGAGGCTGAGAAAACTCTGAGCAGCGGATTGCATCAGTGATCAGGACATTGGCAAGGTGGAATGTCGGTCTAAATAATTTTTAAACCCTATACACAGATCCTACCTTTCCCATGGTATAGGAGATGCTCTGTTATGTCTTTGATTTGGAGTGGTGGTGAAACTGCTAGTTCCAGTAATCTGTAGTGACATTATACCGGTAAACCCACACGATTCAGAAACATATACAAATCAACACTGCCCCTAACAAAGCAGTTCAGCCATTTTAATGTTGGGAAACCACAGTCATTTTACTTTTGCTGTATTTTTTTTTTATGAATTACATATATTATGTAGATTCTTGAAAAAAATGGTTTTATTTCTTCCAGCAAGACTTCATATTTAAAGTGAATCCCTAAATGCTATGATACATCCTAAACAGGTGCATAAAAATTATAGCCAGGATAGCTTTTTAGAAATCACAAAGAACCAACTGGTAACATAATCTTTATTTAAAACAACCGAATGCTTTTAAGAATAATTCTATCTTTCTCAAGCATAAAATAAATAGGTTCTGAAATCCTATGACACAGAGTGGACAAACAGAACAGTTTGTGCCAAGCTCGGATATCACGTTATAACTCCACTTGCCAACAAGTTGGGCTGAATCAGGAAATGGTGTGAAGTGAACCAGTCAAAAGTCCAACTAATTAATATTTTACTATACCTATCAGCAGACAAGACTGTGAAAGTCCTTTCCCATCCAAGTGTTTAGCATGTGACAGGCCTACAACCTGGCAGAAACTTTCCAGGAGTCTTTTGGCTTTGGCTTCAGAATAACGTCGCTCTTGACCGCAGAAACAAATTTGTGTGGGAAACAGGAGCTGATACACAAGAGTATCAGGAGGCCACACCAGTAAGCCGTTGCATTTCCATCACTCTTTGACTGCCAAAATATGTTCCAGCTCTGGAAAACTGAGGATTCCCCCGTATATCCATCTCCATAGGGCTTGAGTGCTGCATCTGACTAGGAATTACATGGGAGAACGCCACGGATGATGATTCCTGCAGGTCTTAAGGGGGTCAAATAACACTGTGTGGTGAGTCTTGTGCCCAGCTGGCCTAGCTAACACCCCCAACTGTGGCTTTCGCAAAACGCTCTCCTAGTTGGACAGCGCTGGTTCAGCTGGAGAAGACTCCACCCCCAGCAGGGATAGCAGCCGCCTGCACCTCCTCTCCTCGCAGCCCGGGTGGACAGGCAGCACGCAGTACGAGCAGCATGGGGAGCTTTGCCCAACTCTTCAACCCCGTGGAGGTGGTAACCGGCTCTCTAATCTCTCCCAGCAGTCTTTGACCTTGACCCCGTCTGGATGCTGATGAGTGACCAGCTGAAGCAGTGGGGACAGCAGTAACTGCAGCCACCAAAATCACACACCTCAACCATAACCACTAACTGCTCTATAAATACCACATACAAAACTGACACTGGGCTTTGGGGCCAGGTGTCCTGCAGGTTGGTGCAGGGCCAACATATTGAGCTCATTTGCCAATATTTGTGCTTGATGCCAAAACAAATCCTCAGCGGCCCATCAGTTAGACTCCGGGCTCTCCTGTCGCTGCAGAGCCTCCCCGCTCTGCGCCGCCATCTCGAGCACGCAGCCCAAAGGGCCGGCACGACGCGCGCCCGCTCGGCGCTCGCTCCGAGCGAAGGTGCGGCCGCCCTGAGCGCAGCGGCGCCGCC
>VWPW01014319.1:7516-21783 GCA_013389825.1 Crypturellus undulatus
CGCGCGGGCCCTGCCCTGCGGCCCTGCCGCCGCCGTCTCTTCGGCGGCGCCGGCCCCGCGGCGCCGGGGAAGAGCAGTAAGCGCTGCCCCCGCCACGCGCCGGGCCATATACGTTTTATTTAGATTTATTTCGTCCGTTGGGTTTATTTAGGTTTTGTGGCCGTGGCGACGCGGGAGGTGGAAGGGAGGGAGAGCCTTATGCCGGGGAGGAGGCTCTTAAAAAGCTCAGGCTTTGCCCAGGTGGTGGTTTGCCAGGTCTGCCGCCATGTGGGGAAGGGAGGCAGCCCAGCTGGCCTCTGGGGGCATTTCTTATGTTTTAGTCATTTGGTTAAAAAAAAAACAGGGGTTTTCCACTTTATGTCTCTTTTCTTTCCTCCTTTTATTTTTTTTCCCCTTGTTAATTGGGGAGTTTTTCCCTTTGGAAAAGACATGGCAAAGTGTTTGCCCCCTCCTTTGGGAGGATGCTTTAAATCATCGTATAAAGTTGCTCTGCTAAAGGGCCAGACGTTCCTACAGCTGAATCTCTTTAGCAGCTCCCAAATTTGGAGCTGGAGGCTTGGAATTAAAAAATGAAGTCCAAAGTAGGGCACTAAAGGCTGGCACAGGTGGTGTCCCTTGCTTTAGTAAATGGGGAAGGTTGGTGAGGGGTCTCTGATCCTTAAAAGTGAGACTTTTCCAGTGCAACCAGCAGCCTTTGAGCTCTGTTTGCGCTTAATGCTTAGAAACATCTTGGAAGAAGGAGGAAAAGAGGATGATTCCTGCTCATGCAGTGTCCAGTAATCTCATGTTTGAGACAATGTGCAATAACGACTGGTCCACGTAGAAATGTTTGTGAAACTGTTTAAAACCTTCAAGCCTTGGTGTATATAGAGCAAAGGTCCCTTCCTTTTAATCAAGACACTTTTAAAACACCTGCCTGTTTCTCAAAATCTGCTCTTTTTTTTTTGTCCTTGTTGATATTTTGGTAAATGAAGCTTGACAGAAATAGCCAGGTTCCAACTTCAGGATGTTGAATTAGGGTCAAAGTTTGCTGCTGGTGTGAAGTTAAAACAGTTAGAGGTGTTAGAAATAATCATATAAATGCTGATGGTAAAACTGAGGTTACTTAACTAAATACTCATTCTTCCCTAGGCCTGAAGGGAAAGTGCCGTCTGAAAACCTTACCGAAAATCAAGGAAAAGCTTGAAGTGACACAAGCGAGCCATTCATGTAATCAGAGGTTTGTTAGAACATGATCAAATCCACTCCTATAAACTCTAGCTAGCACTTCTCGCCTGCCTGAGATGTTTCTTGGACACAGCCCAGTGAGAATTCCTGGGAAAGGTTTTTTTTATCAGACTATTTGATGACCTCTCATAAACAACTTGTCTAATTTTCGTTGGCTTCCTTTTGTTGGCTCTGTATGTTGAGCTGTATGTTCTGTTCCTTCAACTGCAGCACTCTACCGAATGTCCAAGAGGTGACCAGTGTGGAAGAAACTGAACAGCAAGTGGGAGAAAGCACTGTACTCCTGAAGGTTGTAATGTTACATGGTTCTTTATCCGCTAACAATTTATGGGGAATAAATAAAAATCTGGATGTTAGTGACTTATTAATTTCTGCTCAAGTAGATTTCCTGTGAACTACACATGCATATATTTCTTTTCAGGTTGAAATTGGTCCTGTAACTTGGTGCTTTTTTTTTTAATCCTTCCATGCAATACCAATAAAATATATTGGAGCTATTGGAAGCATGGTGGTACACATCCATGCTAATTATTCTTAATGAGGAGAGGCTTTAGCAGTTGTGCTGTGTGGTATACAGCTCATTAGACTGTCGTTGCAGAGAGTTGCTTAATTCTAGTTCAGACACAGACTGACTACTTAATCTTTGGCAAGTCGCTTTTGTGCTGGTGCTCATATTTGTACAACCAGAACATAGTATTTTGAGGTGACTGAACAGAAGAGTTTTGCGACAGTGCTGGAATTGCAAGACAATAGTTCACTGCATATGTTAGAACTAAAATCTGACACAACAACAGACTTAATAGATGTGGAACTATTTTACTTTAAAATATTAGTTCTTATTTAAACTCCACCAATTCACATTTTCTGGAAACAGTTTCTTAGTATAGAATACCTAAACCACATAGCATTTGTCTTTATATGAATGCTCTGGGCTTCTGAAAGGGAGCAGCATAAATTGCACTCCTAACTGAGAATGTAGGAACGTACTTGACTGTATATCTAGATACAATTTCCTTATTTTTGTATCTGACATCTAATTTTAGGAATCTTCAGTAATCAACTTCGAAAGTAAAGAAAGTTTGAAAAATGCTGAAGTGACTTCAAGTGAGTACAACTTGTAATGAATTCTAATGCCCGGTCTGGCATTGGAATGAATCTCTAGCTTGTGTGCTGTTCTTGTTGTGGTAGGGACTGCGAGGTTATCAAAAAGGCTCTGGTTGGATTTCTGCCTCTTATTCCAGCATACACGTGATTCATACTTTGCTTTTAGAAAGTGCCTTTGAGGAAAAGTAACTTATCTTGCTTTTATTTAGCTCTTCACAAAATCAGTCTTCTACTTCTCTGTATTTATTTCCCAGATTCATTCGTGTAAGAATGGAGTTTGTGGCATTAGTTATTGATAGAGAATGTAGAGTGCTACTTTAGTCTTTATTTTGTGCTATAGACTTCCAAGGAAAACTATTTTTTACTTCTGGTATAATCAGTGCCTTATTTTTGGCACTGTTTGCAGCAATTATTTTTGGAGACACTTTCAAAATTATGATTTGCAACCTTTGAAGTGGGAAATAGTGTCAATTCACTAAATTTGCTGAACACTAAGTCAGTTGGCAGTCCTAACAGCACAAGAAATAATTCCAAGGAGGTAGTTATTACCCTACATTTAAGTGTAGAAACTTTTGTTTATATAGAACACTTCTAATAATTAAAAATAGTTCCTGAGCTCAAAATTCTGTGACCATGTTTGAGTATTCGAAAGTTGTTGAGAGAACTGTCTGGCTTCTTAGAAGAAAGAGAAGTTATTAATGCTCCATACTGAAGGAAGGGAATGTCTGCCAGGCATCTTAGTGCATGTTGGACAAATAAGATATTTCCTATTAACTAGTTGTGGTGTAAATCAGACTTCAGGATGCCTCTTTTATTTTTTTAAGTGTATTGTGTATTAGTATAAGATACTGAATTGACAGCATTTAGCTCAACATAGGCATGAAACTTAGACCCGCTAATAAGAGAAATCACTGTAGCGTGTACATGATGGTACTTTTAATTTATAATGTGTTTTTTCTTCTTTTTGTAGGTACAGGATTGACTCTTCCCACAGGTGTTTCAACTTTTCTAATAGAGTGCTTAGATGTAGATTCCACTCCAGACTATAACACAGGCTCTAGTGACAGTGTGAACATGTGCTCGTCCCCTGAAATATTCAGAAATGAATATGGTTCAGGTGAGACTTCTTGACTTCTCTCTCCCCCTTTTTTTTTAAGCCCTATTTAAGATGGAAATGATAGGAGCACTGTGTACAATAGGAAGACTAATGGCTGTTGTTGGCTTGGCTCCCCAGATCAGATCTTTGCCTTCAACCAGGCTTAAAATGGAATCTGTATCTGGTTCTCCAGTTCAGAGTGAATCAGTTCCTGGTGTAATTTGAATCATACTATAAAATCAAAATATTTCCAGTTGACACAAGCAGTTTATTGGGGATGACCAAATGGTCTTTTTTCAGCCATCTGTTCCTCCTAGACTTAGGCAGGGCAGTGTCTTCCCTCTCTTCTAAAGGTTTCTGTCTTGTGAATGTGATAGTTGGCAGTTTGATCAAAACTTAAATAACTCTTCTTTGTCCAGAGAGAAGTAACCTTTGCGTTGAGGACTTTGCCAAATATAAGAACTCAACCCTCCTGGACTCCAGCAAGGCAGTGACCATAGATAAGATGCCGCAGATCTCAAATCTGTCAGCAATATTGGGTAATTCTGTTTTATTATACTTCAAAACATGAATGTGAACATTTCACTGTAATGCAAAGAATTTCTGCAGAATGTCATTTTATTTAAGGCATTTCTCTATAATGGGAGATAGCTCCTTGTTATTGTTCTGTTTACTTCTAATACTTGCTGTGTAATTAATGTGCAGTAAACATTGTAAGACTGCTTGGCCTTTTAAAGCTTAGCTTTTGTTTGTTTTTAGAACCTATGCAGGAGGATTTTCAAGACCAATACCCTAAAAGGTAATCTTTGACATACCTAAAACTATTCATTTTTTTTTCCTCTTCCAAGCAATATTTTGCCTGGTATGAATAAACCTCTAGTCCTGCAAACCCTTCTGGTGAGTTACAGCCACCAGTGTCCCCAGTGATTTCACTGAAAATACTGCACTGAGGCAAGCAGGGAAATTGTCATACAGACTTTTGTCTTAGTCTTACGGAAGGAGGAGGCGATATTGTGGTATTTGTGAAATTTCTGAAGAAGTTGCTTTTACCCTCACTTGTTCCCTTCCTAATTTCATTCACTCATGAGCACCTGGGTGTGTGTGCCCAAGTGATCAGTCCAGGACTGCTTGTGTAATCGAGGGGACAGGAGGTGCTGGTTGGCAAGTCCCCATCATGTCTCTAGGGTTCAGGGTTTGACAAAAGCAGATTTGGGACAGATATTTTATATCCTTTAGGAATCTTCAGCTCCTTTAGGAGCTATTATGAAGTAGTCTTTTACCTCAGAAGCATGCATATTTCAGCCTTCAGAAATCTTAGGTCAGGTTCTACCCACTGTATTTTGTTTATTATTTTTCATTTTTTGTTTGGAATGCATGTCCATGTTGAACAGACAAACAGTAAGAAACAAAACATATATTTCAGTGCAGTGCACTTTACTTTAGTGACTGTCATCTTTTTAAGTTCCAAATATCTTCAGAGTAAGTGGTGACTTGATGATCACAGGATCATCATGATGAACTGTCAAAAAACCGTGAAGTGTAATTGATTAACATTTTTTCCTTCATTCTATCATTTTATATGATTTTATTTTACATTGTCTAATAATTTTTAACAATTTTCTGTGTAAGTAGTTCTTTTTCTCCTCCTTTTCCTAGAAATAAACGGTCAAAATGCAGTTACAGTTCTTCAGAATTAAGTGTTTCAACTACTGTAGCAGGTAAACTGTGACGTAAAACACTTGTATTAGCTGTAAAACAACAGAATTTTTGAACTAAAATGATGGGAAAATAACAGAAGCAGACTTCCAGTCGGCCAGTTGCCCCCTCGCACAGGTTAAGCTCAATAGAGGCTAGAAGGGAGGTGTGAATCTTAAGATCTGTCCCCAAATAAGGCCTGGATCAGCTGTATCAGCCACTAGCTTGTTAGGAGAAAACACAAACCGCAGACTTCCACGTGGAATTCCATAGAATTTCATGTGATGACAAGTGATGCTCAGTGAAAACACTGCAGCTTTTCTTGTTTATCTGACCCAGGAAGGGAGCTCTTTGAGTCACACTACTTGCTTCTGTGTTTTCTTGGTCAGCCTTCAGGATTCCTATCAGGATTCCCCTGTGCAACTGCAGTTCTAAACTGTGGCTGAAGCAGTGCTGGCTGTGGTCCAGGTACCACTTAATTTTCCCCTACTTATTTGGACTATAATAGCAGCAGAAGTTGCCACTGGCAAAGACTGTTGTGATTATGTAATTCCTCTGTTGCCACAGTATGTGTGTTTAGTAGTAAATAACCAGGTGAGTGTCAGATTAATAAGCAACCGTGTTTCCTCAAGGAAAGAGAGAGGAATCAAGCCCTGTCAGGAAGGAGGAAAGTGCATGTGTCCTTAAGTGCAATCTTGTAAGACATAGGTTGGAGAGTAGCTGTGGTCTTTGTCTTAAAGTTTATTAATTTATTGGAAATTTATTGCAGGGAAAAAAGTTTGTAAAATTACAGCTGCAAGAGAGAGAACTCCAGACCTAAAAAACGATCTTCACTGTTCTTCACTGGTAGGACTGGAAAGAAAGGGGAAAGCTTTTAACAGTATCACAGCTAGGCTGAAACAAATGGCTTGCCATGTCCTCATGGGGAGAAAGGCTGTGCCTGGAAGTGTAGGTGCTGCTCCTCTTGCTCGAGGGAGCTGGCTGCAGGCAGTGGGGAGGAGTGAAGATGGAGCTAGGGAGAGCAGGAGTAGTCATGGGTACCCCATAAGCTGCCTGTTTCTCAGGCTGGTTGTCCTAGCGTATAGATCTGTGTCTGACATGGTTTCTTTGTTAATACTTAGCAGACTATAAAGGCTCCCTTTATAACATGAAGTGCAATTGTTCCTCACTTTAGCCTGACAATCAAGCTACTAAAGCTAAAAAGACGAAATGCACAAATCAAGCTGAATTCTCTAGGCCTTCAGAAGAAGGTGCATTATCATTCAGACAGCTTGAGTCTGCCCCAGAAAACACTTCAGCCAGATCAAGGGAGTTGACAGCACAAGTTCTGCCATCCAAAAAGCCAGATGCTACGGTAAGAATTTCCCGTGTGCTCCACTGATGAACAAAGGTATAGAACTGAAGTGAGAATTTTGACTGGTAACAGAAGCTGCAATTAAATAAGAGATATATTAGAAAGTGTTTTAACTCCTAGTTGCAGCAAATTATTGATTCTTTGTCTTCATTTTGAAGAGTGTGACACAAACATATTACAATTCAGTACTTAAATCGTAAGAACTAATAATAACTTGTAATGATGCTCTCTTATAATGATGCAATATACTGTCCTATGGGAATACTGTTGGAATTAGTTAAATTAATTAGAGCACAGAGATTTCAAACTGATTTAAATTCTGTGTTTTTATTTAGCAAATGAGACCCACCATGCCAATCATGGAGAATAGCAAAGCCTTACTAAAAATCCCTGGTTATGCCCAGCCTGCAGAGCTAGATGTGAGTGTCTATCCTGATCCTTTTGTTCTTAAAACTACTTTTGATCGGAGTCGGGGCGGGGAAGGTACCTCCTAGCATTACCTCCATTATGTTGTCTTCCCAGATCAACTTGATAAATAAATGCCAATTAGAATTCTTTATCAGTACTACCACTACCCTCTGTGCTGCAGTAGAAGTGACAGCTCTGTCACTTCTATGGCATGTTTCTTAAGAGTCAGCAAACTGCATAGTTTTGGGAACCTGCTTCAATACACAGACTGCTTAATTTAGCACCAGTTTATTTGAAGGGAAGACATATGGTCTTTCCTAGTATTGTAAAACTCAATATTTTACTGCAAGCAAACTTTTATTTTATGAATACTACATTAACAAACGAAAATACAGCAGGATCTTGTGGGAGACCAAAGATGATAATCACTTAGGTTTAGGCGACTGAAATGCTAAGTCATATTTTTGAAGCAATAAAACATCTGTTGCATGAGTCAACAAGTATTAGCCAGTTCGAATTATTCTCTGTTATTTATTTGGACAGTTATTGCTGTATGTTTTATATTTTGGCGGAACTGTAGCTTAGCTTGTCACTGATGTGGAAAGCCTTATCTGGGGAAGACTTACAACTGAGTACAACAGGTCTGTATGTAAATTCAGAAGAAATTGTTCCTGCATCTGAGCTCAGAAATTATTCCTCAAAGACCAGAAGAAAATAATACTTTAAGGTTTTAATTTTATTGAACTCTTTAAATCCAGTTTTGGCATGCTAGTTTGAGTATAATGTATTCAAGCCTTACAGTATTACACATAGCTTGAAGAGAACATTTAAGCTGTGAAGCTTTCAGTCACCCTTTCTTATAGCATATTAAGTGTACATGAGTAGTCTTAAATATTTTTAATGACACTCCTTGAAATCTATCAACTTTTAATTTTTTGAATTTTCCTAGGAAAAAAATAGAAGAGTATTTCTTCTGTGTGAATAGGTGTGTGAATTAAATGTCACTAATCTTTTCAGCCTCTATGTAACAGAGGAGAAATCTGCTCCATTGTTAGAACTTCACCACGTCGCAGGTCTTCCAGGCTTCCCCAAATTCCTCTTAACAGAAGTGCATTCTGCTTTCCCAAAAGAATGCCTGAAGGTAAGGGAATATAGACCTGCTCTGCTGTCTGGATGGTAACTGTCTGTTGGAGTGTGTAAGGGTGGATTTTTTTTTGAAGTCTGAATATTTGCAAAACTCACCTGGCAAAGAGTGAAATGCCCTGAAAACTTTTAATTTCGGACTTATAGGTATTTTCCTACTATTCAGCAACAGTACTGACTAATAAACTACACTAACTCTTTCTTTTCTACGGATTTCTAACATACAAAATCATATACTCCTAGGAATGTAAAGGCTCTGTGTGTGTCAGTGGAACAGCAAAGGAAGAATTAACTCAGTTGTCCCTATGTCTGGATCTGACCGTAGTTAGATGAATCTGTGTTTCTCTAACTGGTCTCTAAGTGTCTCAGCATGAACACTTTCTACCTGTCTTGGTTATCTCTTCATCTTGTCTTTAAGTTCCTGAAGCTTCATCTCCTGTTTTGCTGAATACTTAGCTGACACTTGAACTGCTTTATAAAGCCTTTATGTTTCTGTTTTACTATTGCAGAAATCACTTTGGGCTGGTACTGTTAAGGCAAGAGCTGGTTGATGTAATTAGCTGTCTTTTGAACTATTTTTATTCAAACATCCCTCTTTCCTGCCCTTAATGTTAGCTTCAGTGTCTACATAAGATACAGAAAAATCTCTGTGGAGTGTTTCCTTTTAACAGAAGACACTTGTTGGATCCTGTACAGGATCCAGGTCACTGAAAATTTTTGTTGCTGTTTAAGGAACAGTGAAAACTTGATTAAGGTGAATCAAGCTGAAGAAAATTCAAGCTTTATACTTCAGTATTTGAAAAACACTGCTTAATTGAAACTAAGATAAAAACTTCTGGAGAGACCAGAATGATTCTGTAGAAAGAGGCTTTCCCTAGGTTAGGAAGAAAATGGTTCTGCTTGCTCCGTCTGTAGAGCTGTGATTAAGCTTCTGGAACCACACGAACGCTGTGCGGCACATCTGCAGGTTGCTTTTAACATTTTTAAGAGAGTTTTGATTTAAGATTCAATATATTCAAACCTGGCAGCATTGTTGCCCTTTCATGGGCTAGATGGTTGGGGTCTGAGGGCAGTACTAGGTAACTCTGGGAGTGGCTGCACCTCTTCAAGTTACTCCTTGTTGCAACTTCAAGGCTAAGCACTAGTATGAGAACTCCCTAGAAAAGAGATCACCGTGTTCAGAAAATTATTATCTGTGCCTTATTTCTAGAGTGAACATGTCAGGCTTCAGCTTTCAGCTACTGAGGACCTTCTTACATCTTTCTCAGTTATACTGAACTCTGTATTAACCAGATTTTTCTCCCTGAAAGTAGCTCATGTGAAAGGCTATCTCTTTCTGTAGTAATTGTTAGCAGCTCTTTAAACGGTCATGTGCTCTTCTCTTTCTGAGACTCTTAAATGACGCAGGAGGAGCTCCTATCTTCACTTCCTATGTCTGTTAAATAAAAATGAGAACTGAGCACAAAACTCATTGCTGCTGCAAAGAGAGGAGGTGAAATCAGCTTCCTTTCCAAACTCTCCTGAAGTTTCTCAATGTGCCACCGGATGGCGTATGTCTTCTTAAATTAGATTTAAATGTCTGCAAACACTCTGCAAGTTATAGTCATTGGTCACTTATTATTTGTGTATGTTATCTCTTTATAAAATAGCATTAATAACTAAAATTTAAATAGCATAAGTTTCAAAAATACTGATTATACAAAAAAGAAGGAAAAAAAATGAACTGTAGACTCGTAGGATATTTTCATATATTTTTACAGACTGAGTACAAAAACTATCCAGAGTGCAAGGAAATGCTTTGTGTGTGTGAATGTGTTAATTAGTGACAAACATTTGATGCTTCTGTATAGAAGAACTCCTTTTACAAGGATGTTGTCTTTGCTCAGGAAAATCGGGACATACAGAACATAGGTCCTATTTGATAGGCAAGTGAAGTTCATAAATCATCAAGTATTGTTGTCAGAACAAAAGATTGTATTTTTAATACTAGGTCTCGAGAAACTTGGGAATCTGAAATTAACAAGACTCCCTGAAGGAGAGGTTCTTTGTATGCTTAATGCGTCTATCTCTGCTCAAGGAATCTTGCAGATGATGATTGTTTTCATTAAGAATGTAAATGCACTCAAAACTTCTTTTTTTCCTTCACTAGCAGCTGACCTTACAAGATCCAGATTCTTAAAAATAAATGATAATGTGGATTTATGCTGCAAATCTAAATTGCTTGTCAGACTAATAAGCTTTCTCACACATTTAACAATTTGTAATATTATTGGCACTATTTAATTTATTGTGTTTTTTTTCACAGATATAATTACAATCACCAGAAAGGTCTACAGTAAACATAAATGAGATTTCCGGTTTTTAGAGAGAATCAACAGAAGAAAAAAGGTCTTGTTTCCTGTGGCAAAGAGGTGAAATGAGGACAATAAGCAAAACTACGGGCTGTTTTTTTTCTCTTGTGCACTGTCTAAAATTAATATAATGCTTTGTAATAAGCCTGTAAATGCTTTTTTGAGTGGTTTAATATTAAATTTTTGTACAAGAAATTAATCTTTTGGAGGACATTGTTCCGTAAGTACTCCATAAAGATAGTTCTTTAATTTATTACTTTTTTTAAGAAAGCATGACTCAAGGGCAGCAGACGAGGTTGTGTTGGTGGAATTGTTTTTGGCACTTGCCGTGCCAAGACTTCAAGGTTTCTGTAGCAGTATAAGCATTTAAAGATGTGACCTCCACTTGAGCTAAGTGTTAACATTGTTCATAAAGGTAATTCTGTGCCCTCAAAATGTAACTGTAAAGCATTTATATACTTGCAGTGACTCCGAAGTCAATATAGGATATTAGGCTATCATTAAACTACTGACGTGCTCAGGTCTGCAGAGTTGGGGATGCAGAAGTTTGTCCGTACTAATGTAGACTGATTTATAATTGTGAAGTTAGGTCTTCCCCTACCAGCATCCTAGTGCAGGTATCTGCTTGTGATCAACACTGCATCACGTGGTGCCCGCTCCCTGCTTTCCCCTTTCCTCTCAGTTATTCTGTAATCCCACCTCTTTCCACACAGCCCTGCTCCAACCCCAGTGTGTTGAGGCACCCGCAGAATTCCTAGGATTGAGGTGTTGTCCTGGGGTGCACTTCATGTATGTCACATCGCAATGGTCCCAATAACGTGTTCTGTTCTGAGGCTTACAGACTGCTGGACCTCTGCAGCGAAACAGTGACCATCTGCTGAGCTCTGTTTGAGCTGCAGGCAGAGCGCTGCGTTTGTCACTTAGTTGTGCTGTGATGCAGTGCAGCTTCTTGGTAGAGAGGCTGGTTTGATGCTCTGGGGAGAAGGAGAGAAGAGGGCTCAGTGACTTGTGCTAGTGACCCACGAGCAGTCGTGAGCACGAGTGCAGGTAACACATCCGAACTATCTCCAGAGCTGGATATTTGCAGTCTGGATTTTCAAGTTACTGCTCATGCTACCTTGCCTATAGGTTTTCCATGTGCTTCCACATCAGCCTGTGGGATATTAATCTAGAAATGTCATTCTTCCAAAGGCTGCTGAGTGCCTCAACCAAAAGTCTTCTCCACTTTCATTTATTGCAAGCTAAAGTATCCTGGATCCCTAGAAATGTTCTCACTAACAACCACCTTTACTCAGGCTCTCCCCTGTCGGAATAAAGGAAATTTTACAAGATAGTATGGCTTTCCAGACCTTTTAAAGTCTCACTTCATTTCTCAGTATTATGAGTCAGAACGTTCATGCTCTGGAAAGAATTTCCAAAAGGAGCATGGCAGGAAGACATAAAATCCAAAACTTTAATTAGTTTGACTACATTTGGAAGTACCTGTGAAAGTTCAGACCCTGAACCTCTTCCCCATTGCTCTGGGGTAGAAGCAAATGCAAATACATGCTATTAGATTTAGTCTATAAACAAGTATTATATAAACATATTCTTTGGCTCAAGGTTAAAAATGATGGCATTAAGTTATTTTTCCTTTAAGCATTAGTGGAGTGCCAGCAACTCGTTGGAGACCTCTTGAGAATGCTTCTAATTACCAGTCTCCTTGTTCCTACAAATACTAAGTCACTGGTAATTAAGGATGCAAGAATCTAGAGCCCCTAGGTGATGGAAGTTAGCACCTTGGCTTAACTTTTGTGTTTTGCTTAAAGCTGTGCATCTAATATAATCTAATATGTTGCGATTGCAAAGACGATTCAAGTAATGCTTCACACTTAAAAGATGATCCACAATAAAAGAAATATCTACTCTAGGACTTCTAGAAAACCTATGAAGAAACCACTTATTTTGCCCTAAAGCACTTTATGGTGTCCCTATAAGGAACAGACTAATGGTGACAAACTGCTGGGGTAGTACAAGACAAGAAGGCATTGTCTGTTAAATGTGCTGTGGTTGTAGCTGCCTGAAAATTGCCAACTTTTGCTTTGGTTTTTCTCAGTGTGATGAGAAGAAACATACAGGAGAACAGAAATATCACGAGCCATGATCTCTCTTGTCCTTCCCTTCAGTTATGAACATACTGCTTCTTATTTTCAGGCTTTGTCTGACTCTTAGAGAAAGTGTAATTAATTACTAGGCTAGCTCCCTGCCCCAGGGAAGGAAATCGTACTCGTTTTGAGGCCACAACAATATCTGCTCTTGTTCTGCCTTTTCCAAAGGGAAGGCATTTTCCCATGTTTTGGCTCCCAGCGGAAGAATGGCTACATATAAAATTTCACTCAAAATGGAAACGGGCTTTTCCATGTTGGTGGGTAAAGGTTGTGGGTCACGGGCATTGACGGGCAGCACAGAAGAGCCCATTTGTGCCGCGATTCGGGAGGGAAGTCAGCTCGGTGTCAATGGGCTCCTGTGTCACAAATCCAAGTCTTAACGGTTTGAATGGAATCACTTAAAATGAGCCAGTCTCTCCAAGAGCTGCGTCAATACTTGATCACTGGGAAGTGTGTATTGTAGCTTCAGACTTGGAGGATATATTGTTCATAAATCTATTAAGAGTTTTTTTAACATTTTCAATTAATTTTGTTATCTGTAGCATATTTCTAGGAGAGCTTAAAGTGCACGGAGGCTCCGAGAGATGTTTTGCTCCATGCGCTGGGGCGCAGGAGGTCCGTGTGCCGGCTGCCGGAGGGCGAAGACCTCACGTGCAAGTGTCTCTATCTGCTGCTTTGCACTCTGAAGGCTGGAATTACGGGTTTGGGGCCCAAGGCAATGCATAGTGAACAGACAGATAAGTTGAAATTAAGGTTCTTTGCCTAGGTATGAGGATTTGCCTGTGGGGAAATTTTTACAGGAAAATGGACTTATTAAATGCATGTTTACCCCTTTTTCTCTGACTATCCTCCCCTCCATTCCCCGATCAAGTTACCATTTTCAAGCCTCAAAGAAACTCCTCCTGTTAATTTAGGAGCTTTGAAACAGGCTCACGTGCAGTTTGAAATGGACGGTACCAACCTGAACTTTAATGCACTTGAGATGGCTGCATTTCCCTCAGTGTTATAAATTGTTCAACTATGAAACTCATTTGTATTTTCTGGCCAAAATGCCACTATTTCTTAGGATTCCCTATTTATGAGGATAAAAAAAATAAGAAACTGTATGTTTATGCCTATAGTTGCTTGAAAGGGTTCATCCATAAGGATCTATCCGTAGCTGCCAGGTTTCCTCCATGCGGCACTAAGGGAGAAGGTGCGTCTAAGCTTTCACTGCTGTTTCCTGGGACAGTTTCACTGAATTTCTGTTGGCTCAAAAATAAAAGTTCTTTTTTTTTCTGACTGAGGATGAGGTGTCATCATATATTTGTATACAAATATATAAAAAGTGCATGCATTTGTACACATATATACATGCATACATATATATGTACACATATATAATGTCACATGTGCTAAATTATCCATTTTAAAGCAATCTACTGAAGATAATGTTGTGAAACAGACTGTTTCAGTTTAATCCCTTCTTTCTAGGGAGAGAGGAGCGGGCTCTCCTGTATTTGATGTCCCAGAGCGCTGTGTCTGCGTGGTGCCTGTCTCGCTGGACGGGAGCGGGTGTTCCCTGTCCATGGGGCTCACTTGGGGTTGCTGCTGGGGTGTCGCTGCCGCCCCGTTCAATGCGGCGGGTCCCCGCGTGTCGCTTGGGTCCCCTCAGGGCACCAAGGGCCCGCGGGAGACGCAGGTGCAGCGGGGGCCGGGCCCCCTCCGCCCCGCGCCGCCCCGTGCGGCCGCTCCGCCCCGCG
>VWPW01014323.1:0-16620 GCA_013389825.1 Crypturellus undulatus
AAAAAAAAGAAAATTGTGTGCAATGGATCTTAAAATCCATTAAAAATTATTTAACTAAGGGCCAGAGAAAGAGCAATGGCTGATGAACCGAGGAAATCATGGAAGTTGCAATAATCACCAAAAAGCAGAGAGTAAAAGCGGCTCCCTGACTGAAGGGTCACTTGAACATCTATGAATTGCCATCTGTTTAAGCCACTTTTGCACATTAATACCATATCTTGTAAGTAAGCATCCCAAAACCAGACACACAAAAGTCCAACTGCAAAACAATTTGATTATTTTAACTTGCAGTGAAATTTCCAGACTATTGGTTATTAAAAATAAAACTATTCCCTCATGCACTGATTTTTTTTCTCCTTGCCATGAGCAAGATCAACCCTGCCTTGCTTAGGGCATCCTGCAGGTGCTTCTTCAACACGGCCATAACGATGCTCTTGTCTAATTAGCTGAACACGAGCGAGCACCACCAGCCCCATCAGCTCTCAGGCCTAATACCTGCTCAAAACCAGATCTCCTAGAGAGAGTTGTCTGCAGACAAAGCTCATTTAAAGCCTTGTCTCCAAAGAAACCCCCCAAAAACCAAACGTCAGTGTCTGTGAAGCCATCGGAAGGAAAGTTTGGGCTCCAACAGCTGAGCTCAAGGGTCATTTTCTCATTTGCCAGCGAGTGCCACCAAAAATCTCCTTGTCATTGTGGCATTTAAACACCTCCTGGTCTAACTACATGGAGAAATCGTGGGATACAACACGGACAGCTGTAACCAGCCCCACTGGGCACGACACGGACACGACAAGAGGAGATAAAGTAACGTGTCACTCGTCTCCAGAAAAAGGCATCGCTTTTCTCTTGAGCTTCCCTAGGATTTACAGCCAGCAGGAATAGCTGCGGTCTGAAACCTGAAGTTTATTCACATGGAAGAAATCTCATAAAATTAAGGAGAGGAAATAATTCAAACATATTAGAAAGCATCTCAAGGGAAACCAACAACTAAAAACCCTAAGGGAAGAGAGAAGAAATTTTTTACTGACAGGATTCATATTAGGGAGCTTTCAAGTCTATTATTTTAGCTGAACTCCCCTCGCTGATGCAGATAGAGGGAAAAGCTGAGCAGAGATGGATGTTGTGACAGAGCCACAGATGAGTTACAGGGCATAAAATACACCCGGTTCCTATAATAGATGGTCTCTGCTTGTACCCAAAAGCCACGCAGAGGCCCCGCACGGAAGGTGATGCAGGGTGGGTGGGAGAGCCCTGCCTGCTTCCCGCTGGATTTCATTTCCCAAATCATAAATATCATTCAAAAGGAATAATATTTTTATCCGAATCAGGCAGAACCGTTCACGTAGGAGTAAATCTGTCAGCAGAAGACCTCATCGGGAGGTTTCAAGCACAGTAACATCTTACTAAAAAGACACCTTAATGGCACGGTAGTGCATGCGCAAGACGCTGTATATCCTAGATGTCCTTGAGCAGGGAAAGACCATCTGTAATGGGGAAGAATGAGCTATTTCTTTCAGGTAAAAGAAATGCTGCATTTCAGACAATACCTTAGCCACATTTTTTTTCTGAATTTCAAAAGCTCTCTGAATGAAAGTTGTGGTCTCCAGCATATGTTCCTATATGTGCCCAGACAGCAATAACTACAGATTTAGGGGTTAGATGCCCAAAACTTGGTACCAAGTGTTGCAAAGGGGGTACTCGGAGAAAAGCCACCTTCCCTGCTTCAAATTTAAAGACCAGAATACGATATATTAAAAAACTGCATATACATATATATGGACTGCAAGGCTCCAAGGGCTGCCTCCCAGTACAGGCTCACATGGAAGAGCACTAGGAATACGACTTCCATATGGAAGACCAGTTTGACTCTACCTCTTCCATTTACTAAGATTCGCAAAAATTTTATTTTGCTCTTAATATTTTCATTGGAAATTCCAGACCAGTCCTTGAAAACACTATCCTTAACAGAAGAGTATGATAATCATAATGTTTTTTAAGTTTAAGAGGTTGCTTCAGAAATGTCCTTACTGTATTAAGAACCTTTAACTAGGAACTATGTGCAAATACCCACATTTTGAGCACAGACGTTGCCTGATGATCAATAATAAGTTCTTATTTTATAATCACAGATGCTGGTGCCCTGTTGCGTTGTTGGCTTTGGCAGAACCCTCTGTGTCCACCAGGCCCTTGCAGCACTGTGGAGAACCAGCAGCTCCTGTCCCACCACCAGGTCCTTTCCATCCTTTTCCCTTCATCCTGTGCTCCCTGGTAGGGATTTCCAACAAATCACCCATGCGCCCAAAACACAAGGGCTCAAGTGCTCACTGGAGGTAGCTGGGAGCTCTCATTTCCCACTAGCAACTGAAACCTCCATCCTCATTGCTCACAATTAAGCAGAGCTCCACGGCAGCAAGTTCAGATTAACCCTGTGAGCCAGCCCAGCACCTCTCACTTACTGCAAACGGGCAGGAAACGACACTCTGAAGCACCTCTGTGTTGAGATTCACTTATTCTTTGCCCACAAACACACCAGAACTATTGATCCCAGGAGCAGCTGCAACGGTCGGAGACTATTTCTCAATAGCACCCGGTAAAGAGAATGGATAGGAGCTCAAGCAACTACAAGCCTGAGAAAACCAACATGAATGCACAGGCAATTTTTATAGCGTATATAAAAGCACGCTGCCTTAAAACAAGTGGCATCCTTTGCTCCAGTCCTTTCAAGGAATCAATGGAATTTTGCCTCTGGAAAAAGAGCTTGACCTTGATTTTCTGGAGTCTCAAGGGTTTTCAAGGGTTCCTTGAACCACTTAGCTGATGAGCAGACTCCTTTCAAGCAAACCATCCAAATAGGAAATATTTTAAAGCCTGGAAGTTGATGCAGTTCCACAAGACTCACTGGCAAACACTCCGGTTGCAGATGACACTCCACACAGCCCATTGAAAACACATTATTAGTGCGGGTTCATGTCCCAGCAGCAATAAAACGAAGGAAAGCTACATAACCAAAGGTGAGGATGTTTTCCTTCAAAGTATATTGAAAGAAATAAACTCTGATAGAAAACATTGCACCTGAGATCACTTCAGGGCAGATGCTGCAGGATTTATTATTTATTTGTGCTAACAATGGAATAACACAGAGAAAAAAAGAATCCTGTTTGATTTATCCCACTCCAGGTAAATAAACCATGGGCATGAATTCTCAGCGGGGTCTGATTTTGTGCACTTTTCTACTGTATTTTACCATGAGAGGTCGACTGTGCTGGTGCTCAATGGAACCTTGCAAAGCAGAGTGTATCTAGCTGGTTAACTCATTGATTGCCACCTTATTAATAGCTCTTTTTTGCATCTGCATCTTCTTTTTTTTTTATCTGTGGGATAACACTTCTCAGAACACATTAATTATTCAGTGGCCTCTTAATGTAAAGATATACTGCCAGCCTTAATATCAGAGCAGAAGATACATCTTGGATCTAAACAAAGTGAAGCCTCCAAGGATCCCCATTCTAACATGTCCCCTGTCTGCTTCAATTTCATTTACCCACTGGTTTAAACCTCCCTGCCCTCATCAGACTGGTTTTGCTGATACCCAAGGATGCCACTGCCCTCATCAGGTTGGTTTTGCTGATACCCAAGGATGCCACGCAGGAAGCCTCCAGGCACACAGCAGTCTCTCTAAGCCAAAACCCATGTTTGATCGGGATATTTATACTGTAAGGGCTTGAGGAATTGTCACATTTGTATTGATCCTAACCAGAATCAGTACCACCAAGCTCTACACAACATCGTCAACCTTCTCCCCATTTTCTTTCATCTGCCACCTCCACACCTTTTCATTTTCAGTCCCTTTAGTACGTGGAGCTGGGTATATTTGAAATCAAATGGGTATTTTATTGAGAACAAGAAGCTCAGTGAGAAGACCTGTCTACTTTGAATCCCTATACACGAGGTCCTTGCTAACTTGCCACCTCTATGTACCTTCAGCTTCAGCGCTTTTGCTTCAGAATCCACATTTATCCCCTTATCTAATCTCCTCTAACTGCCCTGAGTGCAGGGAGCAGCACTCTGCACCGTGGCATTGGCTACGAGCCCCGACAACAAGATCTATTGGGTTTCTTCATTTCCTGGACATCATTTTTCTTGAGTTCATCTTTCTGTGCGATGAACTCTCCGCTCGTGCGTCGGGTTCTTCCCAGACGCAATGCTTCTTTGTTCAGACAAGACAAGTGACCTGCCTTCAGAACCCTAGGAAAACCCCTGCTCGTTGCTTTTGCAAATATTTCAAAGGACAACAAAGAACAAGAGCACCTTGAACTCCTCGGGCTCGCTCCTTAGGCACTGCCACACTGATAACCACATAAATATGGAAGCTGCAAAACATATTTTGACTACCAGCAAGTCAAGATCTAACCTGGGACTGAAATAACCTGTTATAAATCAGAGCAGTCTGGAAATGTGCAGCAAGAACAGCAAGTGGAAGTGGCTCCCCAAGGCAGCAGACACAAACCCTGCGACAACCAACAAGATTTGCAGATCAGCATCTTCCCCTTGAAGGGATGGGTCCATCTGCTCACGGGCCAGATGGGTTTTGAATCCCCGTTCAGCACAAAAGAATCCCCTGGCCTGGGGCCAGCATCTGGTCCAAAATAAAGATTTTAGCCATAAAGATGTTAGCCCAGCTAACAATTCCTTGCATTAAACAGGCCTGGATGCTCCCCATCAGTAGGAGCTTGCATGAGACCTATACTTGAAGCTACTACTGACGAGCAGAACGTGCATTCAAAGGTACATACATTCATCAAGCAAAGTCAGGGTCATCTACTAATGCGAATCACTAATTGGAGCCACGTGGAAGAGCAGAGACTCTCCCAGGCTCTCGGAGACCCAAACAGGTCCAGGGCAAAGAACATCTCCTGGAGAGGGTCCTCAATAGCAGCACCTGCAGGATCGCTCCACGTTGAGTTTGGGAAGCACCATTTGCTTAAACCAAAAGTAATTCCTTCTAATGAAGCTTCAATCTAGGTAAAGCAAAGATTTAAACATTCTGCCTACAAATCACACTGTACAACAAAAATGCATCTATCTTGCATAATGAAATTTTTTTAAAAAAATCTATTTCCATCACCCACTGGGAAGTGATTTCATACATCCCTTCCACATATGTCAAAAACTGTGAAAGGAGAGAGATTTTTTTTATCCTGTGTATTATTAAATGTAATAGTCAGCCACCTCTAGAACCTATCATTGATTGAGATAGATGAAGCTATTAAAAAGAGAAAAAAAAGACAGAAAGGGGGGGGAAAAAAAGCCTAATGAAGTCTCTTTGGGGCCTCTGAAACTCAGCAGTAAAGATAAATGAGAAACAATTTCTTGATATCCATTATTTTAAATTAGAGATATCAGCCCTGATGCTGTTCTCAAGGTTTATTGAATTTTCATAGAATATCATCAACTTCTATAGTCTACACATGTAATTGAAACCCAAGACCATGATGTTTTTCTCTTGTGCCAGGTTTAAAATGCAAAGCCACCCCTGTCCCCCCGGCACCTCGCAGGGGGCCGATGGCCATCACGGCCCATTTGGTGACAGGGCTAAACTCCCTACATCAGCAGGGATGTAAAAGAGGAGAATTCACCCCTGCTCCTGTAGTTCATTTGCCAGTCGGAGTGCTTGGTAATTCCTGCAGGAGAACCTTCCCTCGGAGAATTAATCCAAAGCCAAACTAAACCCAGATGATGAGGATAGAGCTACCCATGCTCATGCATCAAGAGGGAGGCCCTCAAAATGATGTTATTGGTTTAAAATACTTGGGATTTTGCCTGTTTCTTCCTTGCTTTGCCTTCATGAGCCCCATTTTTAGGCTGTGATTGAAGGTCGTGCAAAACCCTGTCCTTGCACCTTCAGGAGGGAATCCTGCCCCTTCCTCAAGGGCATCCGAAATTTAATGCAAGAGGCTGCCATCAGGCAGATTAGACCTAATCCAATATGTAATTCCAAGCAGAGATCCTAACCTGATAGAGGCAGAGCCCCCTGCGTCATCCCAGGTGTTTTTCCTTGGTAATTACCCAGGATTGGGTTAGGAACCAGCAGGCAGCGCGGGACACCGGAGCCTCTGCCCTGCACCTGCCTCCCTGGCACGGCCTGGGGTCGGGAGGACACAAAAACACCCAAAATGTTTTATTATATCAGTACGGGGGCAGCAGAGCTGCTGCCTTTTGAGTTAAATTGAATCATTTTGACACTTTTAACATAAACGAGGAGGTTAAGAGTAACCGCAGCTGAGAAATAGCGTTTTGTTGTATGCTGCTGTAAGCCGAGGTTAAGGAAAAAGAACACAAAAACAAAAGATAGGAGCATCCCCACACTTCGGATTTGGAGTTGAACCCGCACCTATTTTGACTTATCTTTGCAGGAGAGCTCTCCAGAATTGCATAACAAAACATAATACTGCCTACGCTTAATAGAGCGTTTCATCTATAAACTGGAAGAGCATCTAAAACTCATTATTATAATCTCTAAAATCGGTGAATTGGTGATTTTTTATCCTTCCCAGCATTTTATAAGAACTTCAGAAATAAGAACTTAATCAGGCTAAGGGCGAGATTCTCTGCAATGAGGCATCTTTCTGGTCTAAAAGCCTTCTGGATCATCGATGATAAAATATTGTTGCATTAAGTGTATCCCATTGCCCATTATTCGGCTAGATCCATCTGAAATCTTTAAGTGACAGTGGCAGGGATTTCCTCCCCATGCTCCTAAACCCTCCAACATTTAATCTGGGGATCTCATTCTTGGGGCGGGCAGGGATCTCTGCTTGCACAACATTAAACCCTGCCTAGGTTTAATCTCTGCTCTGACATTAAACCCTGCCTAGATGCTGCTTGAGCTCCAAGCGCCTTGCAAAAGCTGCGTGGTCAGGACTGCTGACAGCCACTTCATTTGCTGTCATTAAATCATAGAATCATTATGGTTGGAAAAGACCTTCAAGATCATCAAGTCCAACCATTTATTGCACAATAAAAACACAGATCTCAAATATATAAAGCAAAGTGGCACATTCCGGAGTAATTTCTGGTGCAAAAGCTAACAAGTGCCCACTGCCATTGCTGCAATTCCCATCATTTCCCAAGACTCCAGTAGGGTGGGATGGCCACGTCCAGCACCTCCAACCCCAACACACCAGGATTGGGAGGCAGCAAGGGGTGGCAAGAGCTAAACCCCATCTCAGAGAATAAAACATCTCCGGGGTCATCTCCAGGCATTTACACAAAGAGCCTTAAAATGGAAAAAGCCAATAATGAGTTTTAAAACCCTCTCTCTTCTAGGCAGATCTCCCCTTTTCGCAGGGATGTGGGTTATTNGCCCACTGCTATCGCTGCAATTCCTATCATTTCCTGAGATTCCAGTGGGGCAGGATGGCCACATCCAGCACCTCCAACCCCAACACACACCAGGATTGGGAGGCAGCAAGGGGTGCAAGAGCTAAACCCCATCTCAGAGAATAAAACATCTCCGGGGTCATCTCCAGGCATTTACACAAAGAGCCTTAAAATGGAAAAAGCCAATAATGAGTTTTAAAACCCTCTCTCTTCTAGGCAGATCTCCCCTTTTCGCAGGGATGTGGGTTATTCTCTTCCAGTTCTGCCACTTGCTGAGCACAGGCTCCAAAACCCAGCTTATCACCCAGTTTTCTCCCTACATCTGCTTGTGGAAATGCTTCGCACAGCACCATCCTACAGCATCCACAGGCACCCAACACCAAAACTCTTTATATCAGACTGCTCTCCAGCAGCCTAATCCTAAAGCACTTAGAGGAGTCTTGAAATGCACCCCTAGGTTACCTGTATTTACAGGTACTTTCCCAAGGGACTTGCCTTTTTCCATGTTTTAATTTTGACTCATTAGAGAACCAAGGGATTTTTCCACGGCAGGCTTGAAGTCCCGTCACCTTCCTCTTCAGGGTGATCCCAAAGGATTTTAAGGATTTTTAAGGATTTTTTTTTTAGGATTTTAACTAGGTTAAACAGAGAAAAAGCTGCATTTTAAAGGAAGAACAGAAAAAGGAAACATTGAAGTATTGAATAATGGCAGGTCTGCTAACCACTGCTATCAGATTATAAAACATTAATCCTGGTTACAGACTCCCCTGAATCTTGGCTGCTTGAAACTGTGTCACAAACAGAAATTAATAAATGTGAAACTCTGAAGTCCACCACGACGTTTTATTCACGGAATATTTAGAACTAAATAATTAGAAGAGCAAATGGAGAAGGATCTCTAAATATCTGTCCCCATTAAGAAATTTTGTACTTGCATCCCAGAAACTAAGTAAATCAGGCCGTGTCCTCAGCTGGTATAACGTGATGTTGTCGCATTGATTTCTGTGAGGAACAGCAGCTTGAGGACTCTGGACCCTGGGGCATAATCCTTTCATTTAAACTCAGCAAATCAAAATAAATTCTATCAATTTCTGTGGCGGCACTGGCCTGTCTGCAAGCTAGAGGAAAGTCAGGGGCTCTTTTTCAGGGGGTTTATGAATAAGTTAAATTAAGTTACAGTCCCCAGAGCAGAACACTGAATTACAATCTAGACATCCTGGGAGATTTTGCCCTTCTTTACTCCCAATTCCTCTTTCCCAGGGCATCCCAACACCTCCAACGCCACCGGCTGCTTCCAGCCAGCGCTTCCACCTTCTTCCAAGAAGCTCCAAACCGGCTTGTTTCTTCCCCAGATGACAATCTCGTGAGAAACCTCAAGTTTTGCCACCTTTTTCTGGATCTGGGTTTTCCCATCTCCTTACCCATGTTGTATCGCTGCTCCTCATGCCGCTGGCTGCCTCCTATGGCTCTTCTGAGAAATTATTGCCCTGTTCATCACAGAATTGAGTTAATTCGGGCAGTCTTCCTGATCCATGGCCTTGCACACCCCATTGCGATATTTCATGGGATCTGATATTTCTCTATAATCATAGTTTCACCCTTTGAAGATTCAGATAAAGGACACCAAGGCATTTTCAGTAATTAGTGCTATAGTAAGGTGCAACATCTCTTCTCGGGAGCCTTCTACCCCAGCAATATAATCTTTGACACGCTCTGATTGAAGGAGCACACGGAGTGGAAATACATCAGAACTTCTATTTGTTTTTGTTGCTTTTTTCCTCTCCAACTGTTTTGAACCTCAGCTATAAACACGTCGGCTGTTTTGTTTTCCAGAAATATTGCTGGCCGTGAAGGCAGGGCCCCGGAGCCTCTGCTGGAACCTAATTCCCCCTCCACGCGGGTTGGGGAAGGTCAGCTCAGCCCGAACATCCTTTGATTTCTCCGTAGGTAAAAGGCAGGAAACAGAGTCTCTTTCTGCTTCTTTGACAGAAAAGAGCAGAACTTCAGCTTTGTCAGTGCTCAAATCTCCTTAAAGCAACCAAAAAAGAAAAATTATGGCTCTTCAGAAGATAAGTTCTGTGCTCTAGTCTACATTTTGACTCAAAGAGTATTCTAAATTCTTGCACATTTAGGGAAAAAGATAATATTCAAATGCATTTTCAAGAAATTAATGGAAGAAAGCGGAGGCTCCTTGATCTGTCTAGGGAAAGGGACAGGCTCCAAATCCATTTAAACAGTGCGGCATTTTCACTGATAACAGCAATGCAGAAGCAGGGTTAAGAAATCTGAATAACGCTACAAAACTGTGGCCTGGAGAAGACATTGAGTCAGATTATCAAGAGGTGATGTGACAGGAGCGTAAGCTGCAGCTTTTTGATTAACATGTGTACACTTATATGTCTCAAATTAAATAAAATAGTTTTAGCAAGAGTCAAGAAACATCTGAACTTCTGGAAGTCGTGTGCCCAGATGCACAAATTCTGATGGGATATTTTCAGGAGGACTCATTACTCTGACCCAACACTCCTGAGCTTAAACACACCTTGTAGACTGCAGAAACCGATGCTGCAGTGTCATGCTGAAAATAACACACTGGTAAATAAAAAAAATAAAAAAAATAATTAAAAAAAAAGTTATATTTCGCTTCTCCCTCAATTAGCCACAGTAACAGGAAAAGGAGTGCAGCAACTGGGAAGAATGAGGGATAAATTATGTGACCATTTATCCAGTTTACCGCCCTGTCTCTCCCCCAGCATCGCCCGCTTCTCCAAACCATCACTTTGCTCCTGCAGGACTCGAGGAAGAGAAAGAGGCCACTGAAAGCAGATTTATACCCAAGCCAGCAAATAAACCCGACTTGCTGGCACACGCTGGAGCTGCAGGAGCTTCCCAGCTCGCTGCTCGCAGGCCCTTGCTCTATTAAAAGGATGATTCCGGGGAAGCAGAGGCAGGAAATTGCCCAAGGACTCCCGGCCGGAGTGTTGCTGCTGTAGATTACACAGGACACAGCGGCTAATAGGATCAGGACCCAAGCACAATACAGGAGGAGAGGGGACAATCGAGCGGTGTCTCGTATAAACTGCAGTTTTGTTTGCTCGTCGCCACCAAAAGGCTGCTAGACGCTTCCCAATATTGCCTGTAGTTATAAGGTCACAAGGGTCTCTCCTAATGCTGTTACGCGAGTGCAATCGCTATTCATTTCAACAGAAGCTTCAAACATGCAGCAGTGGCAAAATAACGTCTTAAAATCCAGCCTGTCGTGCAAGACATTTATTGTTCTGGAGGGCGAATTCCATTGTGAAGTGCAGTTATCGTTGAAACTGTTACAAAGAGAGAGAAATGCTTCTTTCCCCAGACAGCCTGGTAGAAATTTAAGCTTCCATATACTGCTGAAGACAGTGTTTAGGGAAGGCAAGTACTACGTGGGGTTGAACTCACCTGATCCAAGTCATTTTTCCTTTGGGGTACATTTTTCTGGACTGTTTTCTCCCTCATCTTCCTTCCCAAATGTCATTGCTTGGGAATAGACTCTAGTTGGGGTTCCCTGCAAAACTGCTGCTAGAAAGATGCCCGATTGGTCTCAGGAAGCAGCGATGGCAGCTGGTTTTCTCCTGATAATAAGAAGCATTTTTGACACTGCAGAAACAAGGGACCAGCAGCCACGAGCTACCCCTGCCTTTGCACAGCAAAACACAAAATCAACGTCCCAAACTCCAAACTCCCGCGGCTGGAAGCATCCTGCTCTTTAAACCATGCTGGGAAGCATCAAAAACGAGCTCGGTCGCAGTGCAGT
This sequence comes from Crypturellus undulatus, assembly GCA_013389825.1. Lineage (NCBI taxonomy): Eukaryota > Metazoa > Chordata > Aves > Tinamiformes > Tinamidae > Crypturellus > Crypturellus undulatus. The sequence goes on from VWPW01014323.1 coordinate 11,174, forward strand.
AACTTGTAAGCGTTAAATGGATCTATTAATATATTTTATAGCTTTGAGCTAATGCTTAAGGAAGAGCGAGGCGTTCTTGTAAGCGGTATCATCCGTTTTCCATTCCACACCACCACAAATTTCCTTGTTCACATAAAAACAAATAGGCTGGGCCTTCGCTCAGATAGAGCTGCTGGGGAAGAGTTACGCCTGCAAGAACAGCCTGTATGGATGCAATTTACCTCTCAATTTATACCCTCTTATTGGGGCATTTGTAGGACTTGCTGAGTGCCTGAAGGCTGGGCAAGAGATGCTCAAAACATCTTTGCACCTCAAATAAAAAGAAAAGCACGACAAACCAAACCAAGGGCCCGGTGTTTTGTCGTAATGAACCACATTTTGTTGTGGTTCACTTTGTTTGTGTGCTCACACATTCCCAGGTTGCAATTTAATTCAGCTCGGTATAAAGGCCACGAAGGCATCATGATGGGCACTTCCATTCAGAGCAGGTAAGAAGAGGAAAAGGAAAGAGAAGGGTGAAAATGTGTTGATTTCGTTGCACAGCTCAACAATAACCCACAGATTAAAGGGTGTCTTTGTTCCTCTTGCCCTAACTCAAAGAGTTGGAAAAGCAAATGAAGGTATAGAGCACAGCAGTAAAAACAGTGCAAATCCATGGATTCAGGAGGTGTCAGTGGATTTAATGGAGGGGATTTAAGGAAGGCTGGGGACCGCCTTGCTGCAAGATTTCATCATGGTCGGATACCCAGCACCCTTAAAACTCAACATGAGAAAACAGGGTCTCTCTCCAGCAATAAAACAACAATAAAAATAGAGGAGAGCACAGAGATGCACTGCCAGGAGCGACCTACTGGCCAGGGCAACGCAAACACGTCCCGTGAGAGCCACGTATGGATGAGCTGCACCGGGATCAGAGATGGGGGAGCTTCTGCACTCACAGCCCATCATAACTCCTGCTGCTGCTGAGCACCAGCATTTGGAAATAAAGCACTTTAAACCACCACACAACTAGCGTTTTATCCTAAGAATTTCACTTTTACTGCATGAAACTTTTCCTCCATGAAACACCAGTGCAGCGAGGAACGCAACATGAGAAATGAGAAATAACGGCAATAGGATGAGCCTCTCTTGGAGCATGGACTAACCTCATCCATGCTGAGGGTTTCCTCGGTACCAAAATCACAGTACAAAACCCGGCTCCGTGGCTACAGCCTTCCTGGGATTCGGGAAGGGGCTGCGGAGATGGAGCTAAATGGGCAGCAGTGGCTCCGCACGGAGCAACACGAGGGGGATGCAGCGAGTCCAGGCATTCCCCTACTGCCAGTTACGGCCAAATCAATCGGAGAGGCTGGATTTGGGAATGGGATTGGATAGCTCTAGGAAGAGGGTTGACCGAACAGCAGCTGCTCCATCGTTTACTCCCAGCGCTCTCCCTGCAAATTCAATTGGAAAATTCCCAGCTATTAAAAATGCAGTTTTAAAACAAGTCCCAGCAGAGTCGGGCAATGTGGAGCAGTGGGAAACCCCAACCAGTCGGGCCAAAGCGACAGCTCGGTGCTGCCAGGGAGGCTGCATAAAGACCTGAACAATAAATACACAAAATGCCCAAAATCCTGTTTCCTCTAGACACAAGAAATGCTCCAGTCCCACTACTGATGCACTGGGGCTCATTTGCCAAGACTTTCCCAAAAGTGGGTTGCAAACCAAGAACGCCACCAGCATTCTCCTGATGCTGCTGATGGACCTGCGGGATGGAGGATTAGGCTGCACATTGTGCTCTTTCCTCCACAAATCCCTTCCCCACCATTCTAGATTATTTTAAATCAAAATCAGAAGAAAATAAAAAAAAAAAGAGCCATTTAAAACATCAGTAAACAAACACAGGCCTCTTACTCGCAGGCCTTTATCCTCAATTTATGCTGCTTTTATATTTTGTTTTATATGAAAATGTAGTCCCTTTAGCCCTCACCCTTGCTACTGCTGCTTTGAACACTTTTACCCATTCAGGCAATCATTTGCTTACCACTTCCATTTTTGTTTTCAATTTGAGACGAATGTATTCTTTTATCAGTTATTTAGGGTTTCTAAATTGATTTTTCGCTTCTACGTGCGCTGCACAGCGAGATCCATTAAAAGCAATGAATCCCATCCGAGGGCTCCCTTTGATTTTCTCTCCCTGCGCATTTGGGTTTCCAGGCTCTCCGCAGCTGGCAGCTCGTTTGCAGCAGCTCCAGTTTACAGGAGAGGGGACAGGGACCCTTCAGGTTCTGCTCCAAGAGGAATAAATAGTAACGGAGAGGGCGGATCAGTTTAAATCAGCACGTAACTATGTCAATATTAAGACCCCGGCCAGGTTTGAGAAGTCCAAGTCTTCCATTTGGGCTCAAACACATCTGAAAGGTCAGGATCTCATAGGGGTTCTCCACGGGAGCCACAAAATCTGCTCGAACCGGAGCAAGAAAATAAAAGCGCTGTTTTCCATCCGTGTCCCCTGTCATTAATGATCACAAATAAGAACACAAATGGGATTCTCTCTCATCATTCATCTCCCCCAGCCTCTTAGGTGCCCAAGGGACCACGAGGGGAGATGCACACAATGTACTAGAGGGGGAAAATAAGTGCATTAGAGAAACCCTGCAATAAATGTGGGTTTGCCAGGGAGAGGGCAAGAAAGGACAAGTTATATGGAAAAAACTGGGATGTAAATGTCCCAGCACAGGCCTCTGCCCACATTCCCCTGCATTTTCTATCCATACGCCCAGAAATGCTTCTGGAAAAGCCGGTCACTTTTCCTTTTAATCAGCTCCTATTTGGGGTAGGCAGAAACACTTCCTTCCCTCGAGATCTGCACAGACTCGTTCCAATGGCAGCAGCTCATGGAGCCCAAACTGGGAAACACTTTTCAACCTTATATTTTATCACCATCAAGGTGCCCAATCCAGCCAACCCGACGTGTTAAACGAGCAGGAGGCACCACCTTTAGCTCCGGTCTCGGGGCAAACATGATCATTTTGATCACTCTGCAAGAGCCAAATCCTCAACAGGACGCCCAAATCCTCAAACATCCTTCGGCCAAAACAACAGATGCTCCTTGGATCCCACATCTAGCAAGCAAGCACCACAGAACGTATTTTGCAAAACCCTTAAGTCACTGCAAAAATCTCCTTTATAATTTTCCCCATTCAAAGAACTTAAGTCTCTTCGTTTTGTTTTAATAGAGTAATTTATCACCCGGTTCCTTTTAGAAGTAACTAATATAGATAGATTAGATAGTAAGACTTGATACGTAAAGAATAATAGTCCATTATTAATAATAAGTTTCCAATATATTATAATTTTATGTGATTGATTAGAATGACCGTTGTTTTACTCTAACATCTTTTTAAAGACTTCTCAATATCAGCTCAAGATTAAAAAGTTAAAAGGAGCTTAATCATGAGTTCTAAGTGTAACTTGGAAGAGTACTGGCTTCTGGAGCACTTAAAATGCCACCCGGTGTCTTGAATGTTGAAGGGAAAGGCATTTATTCAACATTCCCACTATCCCAACAGCCCAATTGTCCAGTGACAAAAAATACGTATTTTTCCCCTAAAGTAGAAGGGGTCAGTTAATGGGTTACAACAAGTGGGGCTGCTGCAGCTGCTGGTGGAATGAGAATTTCTCCATTTCTCTCTATAGCAGGAGCTGCCTCCTCTGCGCTAGCTAAACCGCTTCCATCAACTCCAGGAGGGCCACGTGCTGCTGCCACCAGCCCAGGATCGACTTCGTAGCATTTCTAAAGCAGAAGTTCAACAGGGATGGAGGAGCTTTCCTACCTCAGCACAAAATACCTGTGCACTACTGACCCACAGCCAGGAAATAAAATAAATAATTAAAAATTCAAACCCAGATTGCAAAAAAAAAGGGGAAAAAGTGATCCAGCATCACCACGTGCTGCTACAGTCCCCTGCCACTGCTGTCCCTGCTCCTCTGGTTGCTCCTCACTTGTTATATTGCAATAAATGAGCCTGGTAAGAGGCTCAGCTCAGGCTGCAGAGCTGCAAGGAGGACCCTGCAGTATCTCCTGCCTGCAGCCACCCAAAGCAGGAATAAATTCGGCTCCGGCGTCGTAATGACCTTGATTAAATTAAACCTGAAGGAAATTGGCTCTCCACTGAAACTAAACATGTGTTACAAGAAATACTTTTTAACCTCTGGTCTAATTTAGACACTTAAGTTTCACCCTGAATGCCGTCTCCAGCTTGCTTTGCGGATGATAATTCAGTGGGATAATATCGTAAAAACAACCGTGCGCTTGGGTGTGATTATCTGCCCAAAAAGGACACACTCAGCTAACAGCTTCCAGTAAAACTGGAGCTGTCATCCACATCCCAAGCCAATCGGGTCCATGGTTAAAGGTGGAGGCTTTGGAGCAGAGCCGCTTAGGTAGCCCCACGTTTCCAACTACAAAATCGTGCCCCCGGCGCTGGAAGACGCAATTTCCTTGTTTATCGCCTCGCAAGTCAATCCGTAGTCAGAGGTTGTCATCTTAGCAACAGGGAGAGAATTAACTCCCTGAATTTTAAAGCAGACCCATTAAGTTATGGGGAGATCTCGTCCCCGCAAGGGTCAGTCCCGCCTTTCCTGGAGGAAAAGGGGGTTTCAAGGCAAGAAAATCCACATTTGGAAAAAAAAAATGCATTCTCCATCCTCAGGATAACCCATGTGATTTCTCTTCCACCAAAGCCCAAAGTGTTGTTCCTAGGCAAAATATCTCCAAGCTTCCCCAATTTAAAAGAAAAAAAATAACATATACCAGTCTTAGTCTCAAATCATACTTTTGGAATCAGGAAGAATAACATTTTGTTTTGACATTTGCAAAACAAGATATTATTAGCGCGAAATATATTATAAATGAGACATATTTAATATTTCAACATCCCTCCCATTGGCATTAATTCGTAATTTCAGTGAGGACCAACTTTGCTCTAAAGCAACACAGCACAAATCCGTCCACACACGGGTATCACCACCACAGTGTCCCTTCCAAGACAATATTAACCCCCATTTCAACCCGTTCCAAAATGCATTTATTGGCAATAAATGCATTTAAAACGTCGCTCAGCCGCTGCAGAGAGCAAGGACACACGTCTACCTGCAGCGCTGCTCCTTGGGGCCCACTCACAGCCATCAGGAAGAGGGCACAGCTGGCGGACGAGTGTCCTGCATGCCATAAAAAAATAAAAAATGCCCTTTTTTCCCTCGGGAGAACACGGATTACATTTCCAGCCTTATAACCTGCAAGGGGGAAAAAAAACAGTAGTATTTGGACTCACAATCCAGTTTGGATTTGGACAGTAAATACCTGCTGAGGAACACAGGCTTAATCAAGAGCCAGACACAAGGTTGACCCAGCAGCATTCAGTTCTGTAGAAATGCAGATTCTGGGGAAAAAAAAAAAAAAGAAA
>VWPW01014324.1:951-15269 GCA_013389825.1 Crypturellus undulatus
GATGTTCCGCACGCCGGGGATGTTCCGCACGCCGGGGATGTTCTGCACCGTCCTTTTATCTCCCTTCTCCAAGAGTCCTCCCATTTTCTGGAAGTTTCCTGGTACGTGTCCTACGTGGTATTCCTCTTCACCCTCAATTCGCATGCAAACTGCCCGGGTGGGCACTGCTGAGAATGTCATTGTTCAGGTCTCTTCCCAAAGATAAGATGTCGGGGCCATGAGGTGCAAATGGCGAGAGATGTCCCCGCCTGAGTCCTGAGCTGGTCCTCCCAGAGACAAGATGTCAGGGTTATGAGATGCAAATGGCGAGAGAATGTCCTTGTTTGGGTCTTGGGCTGGTCTTCCCAAAGACAAGATGTCAGGGTTATGAGGTGCAAATGGCATGTCAACAATGTCAAAACCCAGTCCACAACAGTCTCTTACACACATCAACATCCATGTAACCTTGTCAATGCCTGATGTGCTCTAACAAATCTCCACACATTCTTTTTCAGGTTATCATAGCTATTTCCCTGTCCTGTTAAAGCACTGGAAAAGTAGCTCTTGTAACATTATCCTTATATAACATCAGTTTTCACAGATATCTTCCCACCAGATGTCTAGGAAGATATCCCATTTGAATTTATATAAACATTTTGTGCTACTATACTGGAAGTCACTTAATTTTGTCCTGTCCCTTCCTTAGTTTAAATAATACACATATATTTCTCCTTCCTGCTATTGTTCTCCCATATAGGAAAAGTGAAGGAGTTCAAAAATTATAAAGGAAGTTACATTAATGTATATGAGAAAGACATGTCCATATTAAATGAGTTAACATGTATCTGAATTAACTATAGAAAAGAAAGCAGTGGCTAAAAACACCGTCTTGAGAAGTTCAGGTTGTATATTAAGTGCACTAGTCTGGATGCTTTTGCTAGAAAAAAAAATAGTGCAACACTAGAACAGGTTGCCCACAAAGATCATGGGATGTCCATCATGTCCAGGGATGTTTTTTGAGATTTGGTCAGTAAAAGTTACGGCTGGCAATCTAGTCTCAGCAAAAGTCTCATTTCAAGTAGGGAACTGAAATAAATGACCACCAGTGGCCTTTCCAGCTCATATTTCTAAGATACTGTGAACTAACTTGATCTGAAATTCATTTATTATAATCCTGATAATAAAGTCTGACCTTGAGACAACAAAACAGAAGTATGTTTCAGAAGACTAGCTGCAAAAGAACTGAAAATAGCTTTAGTGATCGCTACTAAATAGCATAACACAGAGCTGATAGCATAGTGAAAACAAGAAAAAAAAGGGAAAAGACTGTATTTGTGGGCATAGTAAGGATTATTTAAATATTTCTGTGGTATAACAAAGAATTTTCAGAATCTACTTATGGATGCAAGTAGAACTCTGTCAACATACCTATTTGTGTTTTAATTGGAAAAGCAGAGCTATTTATTGTGCGTAGCTGTTTATTTTCAGCAAAACCGCATTCCCTCCAACAACACACTCCACACATACTCCACAGCACACTCCAGAGGAATGATTAAGTGGACAAGTTTTAAAAAGCATTTCAGGAGAACAAAGGAGTAATAGGGTCCTGGCCTATGACATTGTAGCATTAAGCACATCATACACAAATATAGGTCAGTCTCAGTGAAATCCCAGAGCCTCACTTTTCACTTTACCTCACCTGTGCAGTACCTTTCCCTGCCTAGCACCACTACAACAATACCACATAATTCTCTCTTCCTAGAGGAGAGGAAAATGCTCCTTACTTCTCCCCCAATTTCTTCCTGGATTAATTTCATTTTTGTACTCAGCAATTACATGTGTGAAATAACTAGGTTAAATATAGGCGTGTGGTGATTTAGGATAAACAACTATGAGCCCTGGTACTAAGTGCCATAGATTCCATGACTTGCAGACAACTTAAGATAAAAACATTCACCTTGCTCATGATACACAGGAAAAGTATTAGTAAATATATGGATACCAAAATTTGTATGTAAAACCATCTAACATATATTCAAAAAATCATGGTAAGTATGGAGAGGTATTTGTTTCTGATTTAGCATTACTTGATCAAACATGATCTGAGTCAAGATTAGTGTAGTGACATAGCTTTCACCACCAAAGTTCTTCTAATTGCTGTTTTATACACAGAAGTGAATGGATGAAGGTCACTAGGATCTCCATAAATAAATAACTTTAGCATTACTCTTTATTTCCATTACTCTCTGAAACCATTCCAAGGATACCATTGTATTGATAGAATTAGAGCTTGTGAAGCTCTTAAGAGTCAGCATCTCATTACAGAGGATTTTTTTAACTGTACAATATACCAGTACCACAGTGAGACAAATTCTACTTCTGCATACAAAGCCTTTTACAGAAAAAGCTATTTCCTCAATATTATCTGTTCTGATAGTTGAAACTAAAACCATTTCTTGCCAAGATGGTGATGGTGTTGAAACAACCCATCTTTTAACTACATTCAACTTTAGAGCAACTAGTAGGTATTTGTTCTAAATAAAAATACCAGCAAGCATAGAATAGAATTCGTCAGGTATCCAATATGATTCAAAAGTTTTCTTTTGAAAAAAAAAAAACAAAACAAAACAGAAATTTGGTCCTACACGTAATGAATAAACATGTTGAAAGTATCTAAAAGATGGAAGTAGATAGATTCAAGACAACATAAAGCCTATTGAGTCAATGACAAACTTGCACTGTCCTAATACACCAGAAACTTGCATTCAATTTTTCTGTAGTATTTGTAAAAAATTTCTTCTGTGGAATTTCCAGCATAACTGACATTTGTGCTTTAGATTCTCAATTACAGAAAACTGTGTACATAGAATTTGCTTGAACTTGTGGCACTATTTACATGTTGGAATTTGAGTTACAGCTCTGTTTATAATGCCTGAATGCTTTATCCTGTTTTCATTTGTCTTCTGCAGTTGCTTATTCAGCACGATAAGAACCAAGTCATCTATAATACCAGGTCTGATTCTAGTGATAAATGCTTTGCAATACTGTGAGCCAATCTCACATTATTTCTTCTGCCTGGCTTCCAAGTGCACATGACTACTTGGTCCCATGAAGCAGCAAAATACTGTTCTGTTTATTTACTCAGTTTCTGTCCATGCTGCTGAAATTTATAGCTTACAGTTACAATGCATAGTTTATGCACACAAAACAGTTGTTCAATGCCAGAAGTGTGGTATCACATTTATCATTAGCAAGAGGAAGTGTACAAAACACCAACTGGCTTCCAGTGCCAATACAGTACACAGGCAGAACATTTTCTCCCCTCAGAAAGCTCTTTGACCTCGCTTACAAGGTTATAGTTTTCAACCATTTTAATCTTTCAGTAAAGAGAATTGAAGTCTCATTCCAGCTTCACAAAAATGACATAGGTGAGTCCAGATATCTTTCTCCATGGTTCATTGTAGAAAGGGTGAATCCAGATTCTCAGTTTATTGTCTAAGTGTAAAGGATCAGCAATCGTAGCAAAAGGCTGCAGTAGTATTGATCAGATACAGAGAGACAGGCAAGTTTGTAACAGAGGAAGAAATCCCTGCTCTCCTCCTTACCTTACAGCATGTGAGGCACATGCTCAGCTACCCAGCAGCAATACAGTGTCACCAGCGAAAGAGAAATATATCTGCATGGATTAAGATCAATAAACAGAAAATGGTTTGCTGACAGGTAAGGGAATACCAAAATAACCTTGCCAATGATTAGACAGAAATGGTACAAAAATTCATACAATTAACAAAGATTAAATTAGACAAGGGCAAAATTAGGTTTGTGTCATAAATTGAAATTCTACAGTGGGTTTTTCTACACTTACAGACTGAAATTCACTCTATTACTAAGGATGGCTCTTTTTTAGGATGTCTGACATTTTCAGTTTTATACCTACATTTTTTTTCCCTTCGGGTCATTTAGGGAAACAGGAAGCATTCTCACTTATTATGTTTCTGCTCATTGTTTCAACAACATTCTCTATGTTGTCCTTTTAACCACATTTCTAAAGTCTAGTTTGAGATGGATTACCTCTTTGGTTTTGGGACTCCATAGCTCTGTAAGAGCAGAAATAACCCTACTGAGCTGAAGCAAAGTGACATACGATAGCTTATACCAGTAGAGGCCTTTCTACAGAAGCCAGGGAGCTCCACATACCTTAATTTAGTCTTTTGGCTACTTGGTTTCTATGAAGTTTCTAGGTTAATTGTGTTGAAATTGAAGAACTGGCTCGAAGTTTTCAGAACCTTTAGATTTGCTAAAAACATAGAAAAATTACAAGAGGATGTGCCTTCCCAGAATCGTCCTCTATCTCTGCTTCTGGTACTATGAAGTGTTGGGGAAGCAAGGCAGTTTGGTTAATATCACCTAGACCTGGCATATGACTGCCTGGAACTATTAAATTCTATTCACAGATAGCATTCACCAAGATACCATACAGGTACCAGCAAAAGCTGTAGACAGTACTTTTTACACCCAATCTTGTGTGTCTCATTTCTGGGACATCCTACTGGGTACTTGATTCTCAAAGCTGACAAAAAGCACAGAAAATCCACACAAAATAGCATCTGACAGAGCTCTAACATTTCTAGAGACAGACTCTCCAAATTGAGGCAGATATCAAAAGTTTGGGTGCAAGTATGGGGAGCAATTGCATCATATGAATGTAATTTCATAGTCCCTCAGACATTCTGGCTAGTAGCTCACGTAAAAGCTATATTATTTCATTCACTCCTAAAGGAACATGTTTCAGTTCTTACATTAATTACTGACTATGACCATGACAGCATACAAAGGATATATCCACACTTTGTCTCAGAGATAGACACCAATCATTCATGCCATTCACAGGAAATTTTCCAAAATTATTGCATTGCAGAGTGAAACTGATTCACTCAAACTCACCATTATATATATATATATATATATATTTAAGAATCATTGTGGTCAGAAAAGATCATTGAATCCAACCGCAAACCCATGAACACCATGCCTGCTAAACCATGTCCCTAAGTGCCTCATCTACACTTTTCTTGGACACTGCCAGGGACGGGGACTCCACTGCTTCCCTGGGCAGCCTATTCCAATGTTATATTAAGCAGAAGTATACTGAGGTATTTAATAGGATATCACGGGTATTGAAACAACTGGGAAATGTTTTCAGTGTACCTGTGAGCTACTGATTTGCTACTACCCATCCTCATTTCTGATTTTCCTTAATTCACACAGATTTGTAACTGCATGCTAGATAGGACAAGTAGCTCTGCTGAAGTAAATATCCATTGATGCTTTTTTTCTTTCTTCCTTACATAAAGGTGCAGTCCTTATTTCCTTTTCCCTACCACTCCATTTTCATTGGACTTCTTTCTGAATGGGCAAGCTTAAGGAAAGAAATATTAAAAAATAAACACTACAGTATAACTTGCATCTTCCGGGCTGTCTGAAGAAGTGTCCAGCCTAATTAAATGAGCAGTCTTGCTCAACACACATTAATAACCTGACTCACTATAAGACTGACCTTGAATCTTTATAAGCCGAAACCACATGTGTAATTTAGTCCCTGCAGCTAAGAGGAAGACTAAACATTTAGGCAAGCAAAATGTTATAACATGCATGATAATCTCACTGGCAAGTTGAGCACAAAGTGTTGCATCTCATTAAATGGTAGGGAAGGAACAGAACAAAGTAGAACACAATGGGGAAGGAAAAAAATCACATCTGATTCCATATGTGTGCAGAACCAGGGAAATGAAATATGTAGTGAGGTACCATCTTGGGACCATGGAATAGCTGACAACTGAAGCTCACATTGAAAAGACAGAAGCTCTCTGGATGGGGCATCCAAATCCAACTGAGAGAAAACAGGTAGCACAGTAAGTCCTACTGCTCAAACCTCCCACACAACATCTCACACAGAGCCACACTAGGACTTTGCTTTTTATTGCTTCTACCTTGCCACAACGCAAGGTCTTTCCATGATCTGGGCATTACTTTTCTGTACAACTGCAGGATTTGACAAGAGGTCCTCAAACAACTCTGCTTGGGAATTAAAAAAAAAAAAACACTAGTACATCCATTCCAAATACTTATAGGAGATAAATGTCTAATTATACCATTAACTGGGTGATTTGCTAAGTGCTGATTTGGTTCAGGAAGCGGTACATCCACTCTAAGTAATTTAAAAGAACAATGCAAGTATTAAAAGGGACATTAAATAAATTAGAATAATCATCATATTAAATGACAGGAAAGCTTCGCCTGCAGCAAGCGACTGATCACATTTAGCAAGTAGGATAAGAAATAGAACTCTCGTGAATCAAATGGTGCTATAGCAGCAAGATGTACAAAGAGATCCATCAACGGAAGAACATTTATTTGCTTCACTTTCTGAAGATCAGAAGATAGTTCTACGTACTTCTGCTTAGCAAGGAAACAAGAAAAGCTAGAATGACTAGCACAGACCCCCAATTTAGACAGGTTCTGAACCATTGCTTAAAACAGTCTTCTGAGCCCAAAGAAGAGTAATTTTCAGAGTAGACAGGAACAAGAGTAAATGACAATCAGTTATGAAGCAACAACTCACAGAAAGAAAGTGATTACTAAAAATGAAGGAACAGGCTTAGATTCACTAAAGAAAAAGGCAACTTCACAGGCAAGGATTTCAATTTCCCTTCTCTAACTTAACATTTCAGTGCTATTTTCTGTTGATACATAATGAGAAGTGGGACAAGATACTGCCACGAGTCCCTCACAGTGTAAATTATTCTATGATTCATTTGGAAGAGAAAAAAAAAAAGACATATGACATAGGTGCCCCTTAGTTACAGATACATGCAAAACAGCATAACCTAAAAATTGTTAGGTTCTACAAGTATGATGAAGTACCATGCTATTTCCATCACATTCTTCCTGACAGCAAGCCATGCTGCCTGGCTACCAGCAGCAGAGCAAGATGAACAGCAACTTGAGAGGAATCCCTTGCAGACGCCAGGCTCTGCTCACACAAAGGTGCCTACTGGGGACCCTTGGCAGGCCTGGTCTTTGCCATGCTTTTGTTTCTATCTGGATGGCTGCCCATAAACTGCTACATTAGTACAATAACCAAGGCAGGCTCTTCGCTAAGTGCATCCCTCCATTAGCGTTTTGTAAGGTTTGGGCTTCAAAGTGTTTATTTGTCAATACTTAAAAATCTTTAATCTTGTCCAAGGGTAGTAAAAGTGCAGCAGAGCAGATTCTGTGGTCTGAATCTCCCCTGAAAGTACTTAACCATTAGGGCAATTTTGTATATGTATCATCCTTTCTCCATCACAGTTCTCTTTTTCTGTCATTCTGATGTGAGAACTGATAGAACTTCAAACACAAAGAAGTAGTTCTCAACAGTGTCTCTGTCTTTCATTTCTCCTTTTTCTCCTCCCTTCTTCTTACCCCTACCCAAGTGATGGTATTATAGAGAACAGGGATGCGAAGTTTCTGAGAATTTTAATGCTTAAAAATCTTAAATATCTTGTTAAATATGCAAAATGAAACCATGAGAACTGATTTCCATTCCTATTCTATCAAGTTATGCTGGACTGAGCTCTAGCTCCAGCCCTGCAGCGCACAGGGCCTGAAAAGATTGCAGGATTGCTCTTTTTAATTGTTAAACACCATTAAAAAATTCTGCCATCCAAAAACCCATTCATTAAAATCCTGCCATCCAAAGTGAGGTCTCTTTACTGCCATAATGTCTAAAGAAGTGCTGCAGCACATACAAGTTCTACATGGAATAATTTAGAAGTTGTTAGAATACCTGGGAATTCACAATACACTCCCCAGCAGTTCCAACATTACAAATTAAGTTACATTTCCATTATTTTTTTCTAAAATTCTCCACTACTGTGGCATTACTGCAAGTCTCCTGCTGCAAGACATCCCTATTCCTGTTTGCACAGAGAATGCAATAATTGCTGGTATGGCGGTCAGCCTGAATTACCCAGCACAGGCAAGACTGTGTGTGGGCAGTTTTCTATTTTATTTTGATGCAGCATTTTTGATAGGTCTGCCTGAGGTCCTAATCTCTCTTCATACATTTTAGGAAGACTCACAGAGCTGAGAATTCCATAAACTTCTTAGTTACATAGAAATTCCCAACAAGGCATAATCTAGGATTCAGGAAATTTAACTTGAAGGACACATCCCACGATCCACCTTGAAAACAAAGCATTGAAAACCTGCCACTACCATGAACTAGAGAGGGCACTTTCTCTTTTGGATTAGATGCTAGAGTGGATCCCACAGTAGGCAGCTGGCAGCCACTGAGCCTCTTGGGATTCCAGAAGCAAAAAGCTATTTCAAACACTGATCGTGCTGCCTGTGCAAACATATCCTCAGATGAAGCAATTTAGTCCAAAGCTTCATGTTTGACAGAAGGCAACGGTGCCTTTCTTCAGCCTTGTTCCTGAAGCAGAGGGGATGACTTGTAGACAGAGCTGTGGATAGTTGGAAAAAAAAAAATCTCCTCCAAAGAGGAGACTTCTCTTTGCATTACTAAAAATATAGCAATGTAAAACTCTAGCATTTTACAACGTAAAGCTCTATTGACCTGTTCTTATTGTTATGATAAAGCAATGCACATCTTTTATCCTGACAAACTAGGAAGTTTCTGAAGGCACGTAAAGGTTGTATGTGAAATTAGAAGACTATACACACAGACAACATTATACCTGCAACTCAAGTAGAAATCGTAGGAGAAATGTCACATTAAATAAGTAACAATAACTCTGTGTCTAAATGGAAAATTGAGTTATTAAGGATTTGAATCAGAGGCTCAGGACACTAGGCCTGCCTAGAGCAATCCAATATATTTCAACATTATATTGACCTTATCCCTTTCATTCTTGGATTTTACATGATGAATCAGACAAATTGAGGAAAAAGAACAAAGATTTTTCTTGTTAAACAGTAGATGGAAAATACCTAACCACATTCTTGAACTCATTTCCAACACTTCAAAAAAAGTTTTGATACCAGATCATTGCTTACTTTTAGGTGACAAATTCTCAAAGCTACTTCATTATGATTATAGCAAATCCAGCTAAATTTTGTGATTACTGGCCTGAAGAGTGATGACTGGAAATTATCTTGCTTGTTTGTGCATATGATCTGTGCAATTAGGGAATTGGGGCAGACAATTAGGAACTCAGGCGCACAGTTCATATTTTCTTCCATTCTTCCCAGTGCTGGCAGCAATATAGAAAGAAATAGGAGAATATGGTCCATCAACCTGTGGCTCCGTGGCTGGTGTCATTGCCACAACTTTGTTTTTCTCAGTAAGAGGAAGCCTTACACAGCAGCAGGCATGATGGAATCTAATGGAATCCATCTTTCTCAAAGGGGGAAGAGAGCCCTCAATGAGCTAGCAGGGCTCATTGAGAGGGCTTTAAACTAGATTCGAGGGGGGAGGGGGTATCATCGGGGAAGCAGGTTATGGGGTAGGCGATGGCCTGTCATGCCACTCGCAGTCACCTAACTCCATAGCCCATGTAGGGCACCCTAAACCTGAAGAGGTGAGATGGGAAAACAAGAGACCTTCTGTAGGCCCGCATAGTCAAGTTCCAGCTGCCTCAGCTAGAAAGAGAGGCACATTGGGTGCCCAACTCAAATGCCTCTATGTAAACACACACAGCATGGGGAATAAACAAGTCGAATTGGAGATGCGTGTGCGATTGCAGGGCCATGATCTCCTTGCAATTACTGAGATGGGATGGGACAGCTCTCATGACTGGAACGTGGCCATGGATGGCTTCAGGCTTTTCAGGAAGGACAGGCCAGGAAGGCGAGGTGGTGGAGTTGCTCTTTATGTGAGAGAGCAACTGGAATGCATGGAACTCAGCATAGGGGAGGATGAAGCGCAGGTCGAAAGCCTGTGGGTGAGGATTAAAGGGCAGGACAAGAGGGGTAAGACTGTCGTGGGAGTTTACTACAGGCCTCCTGACCAGGGGGAGAAAGTGGATGAGGCCTTCTACAGGCAGTTGCAAGAAGCCTCATAATCCCAGGCCCTGGTCCTTATGGGGGACTTCAACCACCCTGATGTCTGCTGGGATAATCACACAGCTGGGAGCAGACAGTCCAGGAGGTTCCTGCAGAACATTGCAGATAACTTCTTGATGCAGGTGGTTGATGAGCCAACGAGGAGAGGGGTGCTGCTAGACCTGATACTAACAAACAGATGGTCTAGTGGGAAATGCGAAGGTTGTGGGCAGTCTTGGCTGCAGTGACCACGAGTTGTTGGAATTCACGATCCCGCGAGGAGGAAGCTGGACAAGAAGTAGGATTGCAACCCTGGACTTTGAGAGAGCTAACTTTGACCTCTTCAGGGAGCTCCTTGGAGGAATCCCCTGGGCAAGGGTCCTAGAAGGAAAGGGGGTCCAGGAGAGTCGACTACTATTCAAATACCACTTCCTCCAAGCTCAGCATCGGTGCATTCCTATAAGAAAGAAGTTGGGCAAGGCAGGCAGGAGACCTGCGTGTTGGGTAAACTCAATGAGAAAAAGAGCACATATGTAATGTGGAAGAAGGGCCAGGCAACAGGGGAAAAATATAGAAACATTGTCAGAGAATGCAGAATGCAATGAGGAAGGCCAAGGCGCGTTTGGAATTGAAGTTAGCGAGAGATGTCAGGGGCAACAGGAAGGGCTTCTACAAATACATCAGCAGCAAGAGGAAGACTAGGGAAAATGTTAGTCCGCTGCTGAATGGGGAGGGTGCCTTGGTGACAGAGGATGCAGAGAAGGCAGAGTTACTAAATGTCTTCTTTTCCTCAGTCTTTACTGCTAAGGCCCATGTACTGAGCCCAGAGACAAGAGAGAGAACCAAGAGAGAGGAGGACTTTCCGATGTTCAAGGAGGATTGGGTTAGGGATTATTTAGGCAAACTGGACACCCATAAATTCATGGGCCCGGGTGGGATGCACTCAAGAGTGCTGAGGGAACTGGCAGGGGTCATTGCTCAGCCGCTCTCCATCATCTTCAAGAGGTCATGGAGAGCAGAGGAGATGCCAGAGGACTGGAAGAAAGCCAATGTCAGTGCAGTCTTCAAAAAGGGCAAGAGGGAGGAGCTGGGAAACTACAGGGCGGTCAGCCTCACCTCCGTCCCTGGAAAGTTGATGGAGCAGCTCATCCTAGAGACCATCTCTAGGTATGTCAAGGAAAAGAAGATGATCAGGAGTAGTCAGCATGTGGACCAAGTGGAAGCCATGTCTGACGAACCTGATAGCCTTCTAAGATGAGGCAACCGGCTGGATGGACGATGAGAGAGCCGTGGACGTTGTCTACCTTGACTTCAGCAAGGCTTTCAACACAGTCTCCCATAACATCCTCATAGGGAAGCTCAGGAAGTGTGGACTGGATGAGTGGACGGTGAGGTTGGAGGCCTGTGGCCAGTGGTGTCCCGCAGGGGTCAGTACTGGGCCCAGTGCTCTTCAACTTGTTCATCCATGACTTGGACGAGAGCACAGAGTGCATCCTCAGCAAGTTTGCAGATGACACCAAACTGGGAGGAGTGGCCGACACTCCCAAGGGCTGTGCTGCCATTCAGAGCGCCCTAGACAGGAGTGAGAGTTGGGCAGAGAGGAACCTCGTGAGGTTCAACAAGGACAAGTGCAGGGTCCTGCACCTGGGGAGGAATAACCCCAGGCACCAGTACAGATTAGGGGTTGACCTGCTGGAAAGCAGCTCTGTGGAGAGGGATTTGGGAGTCCTGGTTGATAACAGGTTACCCATGAGGCAGCAATGTGCCCTTGTGGCCAAGAAGGCAAATGGGCTCCAGGCTGCATCAGGAGGAGCATTGCCAGCAGGGCAAGGGAGGGGATCCTGCCCCTCTACTCGGCTCTGGTGAGGCCATGCCTGGAGTATTGGGTGCAGTTCTGGGCTCCCCAGGACAAGAAGGACATTGAGCTTCTAGAGAGCCATGAAGATGATTAAGGGACTGGAGCATTTGTCATATGAGGAAAGACTAAGCGAGCTGGGCCTGTTTAGTCTGGAGAAGAGAAGGCTGAGAGGAGACTTGATCAACATGTTCAAGTACCTGAGGGGTGATTGTAGGGAGGGTGGGGCCAGGCTCTTTTCCGTGGTGGCCGGTGACAGGACGAGGAGTAACGGGTGTAAATTGAAACACAGGAGGTTTAATTTCCATATGAGGAATAACTTCTTTCCTGTGAGGGTGACAGAACCCTGGCACAGGCCGCCCAGAGAGGTTGTGGAGTCTCCTTCTCTGGAGATCTTCTAAACCCACCTGGATGCCACCCTGTGCCACATGCTGTAGGTGTCCCTGTTGGAGCAGGGAAGTTGGACTAGATGACCTCTAGAGGTCCTTTCCAACCTTAACCATTCTGTGATTCTGTGATTCTGTGAAAGTTTGCACTGCTATATTCTGAAGAGCAGAGATGCCAGACAGAGCAGGAGAATAGTCTCTGTTCAGAATTTTGATCATAGGTCATAAACCTGTATGGGGAACCAGGCAAAACCTTCCCAGCTGGGTAATCACTATCTTCAGTAGGGAAGAGACCAAAAAACAAGCCCTCTAAATTTGCAGAAGCCAAACACTCAGCCAGCTACATGGCAGTGTTCTGGGAGTTTGAAATCTGTGTGCACTTGCTTCTCACAGGAGAGTAGGGGAATTTAAACCGGGATAGTCTGCAGCTCACCCTCTTGTGAAATAAAACAATTCAGGTTTGAAGAGATGTCTAAGTGTCACCTAGTTCAAACTCCTTGGAGCAGGTCTAATCAGGTCAGGTTTCTCAGGGCCATGCAAATTCAAGTCTTGAACTCTCTCCAAAGACAGCCCACAACCTGAGCAACCTGTTCCCATGTTTAGCATCCCTGTGGTAACTCTCCAAATATCTAATCAGAATTTCTCATGTTCCAATTTGTATCCATTTTCTCTTCTGTCATCAAGTAGCTCTAAGAGTCTAGCTCCATCCCCTGCAACTCCTTCACAGAGAGCTCAACCCTTCCTCCATATCTCCACACCGTATTTTTTGTCCCCCTCCATTGCAGCACTTCAACCAGATATCCCTCCATATCTCCACAATCCCAGCAAAATCTTAGTTCTGCAACTGTGTGGACTTTAATTCCTCCTGCTTGTTCCTCATGCAACACATTTGTATGCAGGCAGTTAAGATGGGCCCCAAGTCATGCTACTTTTACAGGGAAGTGTGAAAGCCTTCCTTATGTTCTCCCAGGCAGATCTGCTCTGCCCCTTGTGCTCCCACTTCTCTTCGGGTTACAGTAACCCTCCCCTCAAGTACCTACTGTAAAGCCCTCCTCACTAGCTTAACAAGTCTGACCAAGTGTTACAAGCCGGTCTTTGCAAACAAGTCCCATCCCTGCTCAGCAGGGCTCATTCCTCAAAGAGGGACCTGTGGTCAGACGTCAAAGCCCAGCCTTGCCACCACCCAAACAGCGAAGTGTTGACCCACGTGATGAGACCACTTCTGCCTGAGCCTTTCCCTGCTCAGTGTGGGGAGTGAGGGGCCACCACCTGCCTCCCCTGCCTTTTACTCCCACCTCCGGTGCTCTGCAGCCATTCATAATATGCTCCAGGTTAATCCTGGCAGCATCACTGCCACACACCTAGAAGAGCGGCATAGGGTAGTAGTTCAAGGGCTGGACAAGGCAGCCTCAACAGCCTCCCAAGACATCAGGTCAGATCATCAGATTGATGCCTCCATCTCCCACAGGAGGGACTTCCTGCAACTACAGTGTATTACATGTCAGTCTGCAACCAGTGGTTTTAAGACAAGCTTTCCCATTCCCTCTTCCTGCCCAAATCAAATGCAAATGCAAGGAAGCAAGGTGATTTATTCTTCAAATTAGCCTGGAGAAGAAGAAAAAGAAAAAACACAATCAGACATCTGTTGAGCTTAAACTACTATCCACAAACAGTAAAAGAGTAGGAAGGGGATATATACTAAGTATTTACTTTGAATGATTTGTAATGACCTTGCTAAGGCATATCTAGCCACAAAAGGACAGGCTACAGTCACAGCTTAAGCTTAAAAATAAATACATTTAAAATTAAAAAAGATGATACAAGGATGAAGCCTTAAACAACCTTGAAAAATAAACTTGAATGGCTGTAGACCTATATACTACAGATCTGCCTATCTTCTATAGTGCCGCAAAGTTCTAATGAGGTTTTTGTTTCAACGTTATTTTAACAACCCTTGTAGGCTAACTTAAATAAGTCAAAACTCCTCTGGAGTCCTGGAAGCAATCCTGAGCTCCCCTCTGTGAAAAATGTTGCAATTTGAAAGCCGTAGT
>VWPW01014329.1:0-41779 GCA_013389825.1 Crypturellus undulatus
TTTCTTTCTTTCTTTCTTTTTCTCTTTAAATTGCCTGTGCTACACAGCGATTCTGCCAGGAGTTCTGGTGCGGAGAATCTGTAGAGCTCCAGAATGCTCCAGGCAATGTTCCTGCCAAAACCATAATTAGATTCCACAAAACTGCATCCTGCAAACGGAAAGAGAGCTTAAAGATAGAAAAGTTGATAATTGGATACTAAAAAGATTTAAATATGGATTTGCAGAAATTTTACCTCTAATCCATTCGCTTTCCTTTTTTAACTAAATATGCAAAAGTCTTTCTTTTGAATGTAAAAAAACAATCAAGAATTTAGATCCTAAATTTTAAGTCATATTTCTAGCTCCTGCTAGACACTGATGGTCCTATGAAAAGTCTTCTGGAAATTGTTCCTAAGAGTTTCTTAAAAGTACCATAAAAGCTAATATAAAACATCATACTTTCTAACTAGGTTCACATTTGTGCAGGTTGTTTCAACTCTGAGAATTAATTTTGCACTTTTAACAAAATTATTTACATAATACTATTAAAACCTTAAACTTGGAAAAATGAAGTCAAGTCCACCTGCTGTCCTATGCCAACTTACTGATGCAATTATATTTAAAAGCATAGGTTTTTTAGTCATTAGCCAGAATAGGTGGTGTCCCTGGATGTAGAACTTCGGAATTGCCTTTTCCTGTTACATAGCATTTTCTTTTCAAGTCAGAAAATATATAGTAGTTTTCCTTAGGAGGTATAGAATTCAAGAAGTGTTTTCCCGTAGGGTAGGCACTATGACTTTATGGCTTTGTCATTTAAAGTGTGGTTTATTTGTTCGTTCAATTTTAAGACTGAGGAAGGTGGGGCAGTTTCAGAGTTAGTCTAATCTTCTGCATTCAATAATTTATGATTTTTTTTTTTTTTTGTGCAGCAAGAGTTTTACAGTGGTATCGAAATCCAGAAATGATCATCCTAATCTTGATCTAGCTATCAAAGTAAGAAATCCCCAGATAAAAGGGGAACTGCCTAAAGCAGTCTTTGTGATGTTTTGGGTGAGCAGGATACGGTATATAGCAGCTGCTGACCACACTCATTGAAGCTGACAGAAGAGAGAGCAGTACAGGTATGAAAATGCCTCCAGGAGGACAGGCAGCCTTTTTCTTTGCTCAGTTCTTAGTGTATCTAACATATGACCCTGGCCCTAGAAATTATTTATACCGTATGTATGAGAGACTAAGAAAATACTGTTGAGGACAAAAACAAGCACAAAATACTAGAATAGGAGAGAAATCAGACGAATGCATGTTACGGCAGTTTTTAGAAGTGATTAGCCATCAAAACTTCTTAGTAGCCTCACTTGTAGCACATCCACCAAAAATAGGAGAAAGATTGAAACAAACAGTTCAGGCAAAATATAAGAATAGAGAATGCCATGTATATTTCCCCAAACTCTATCACTCACACTTCAACTATGTAAGATAACAGTAAATATACTTCATCAAATACTCAATCTTCATCAAATTATCATTCTCATGTTCAATCTTAAGCAACCTCATTTACTTCTTATAATCTGTATCAACATATTAAACCAGATCTTAATGTTTTCTTCTGTTCATCAGTGAATAGATCTGCATTTGCAGCTTGACATGTTTCCACTACATGTTCACTTTGCTGCACATACTTTCATTTATATTTAAAATGTTGTGCAGGGTTACATAACCAAAGCAGTACTTGCTACAGGCACGCAGCTCTGCTTGCTCGGTGTTCTTAGACTGCAGATGAGAATGTGTCCTAGAAAGCCTCGTAGAAGAGAGAAGATTGTAACACAAGTTGCCAAAAGACATATTTCTGAATTCTTAGGGAATTTCTTATTTTGATACTCTGTAAAACAAATCTCAGTTAATATCTTACACTTCATTTTCACTTTAGGATGTTGGGAAGAAAAGTTTGCATTTCCTAATTACTTGAACTCTGAAATGCAATGTTTTAGGGTCTCGATTCTACCACATTTTAATCATGTTCAAAACCAGGAGGAAAAAAAGAAGTTAAAAATACATATATTATTCAAAAGAAGTGTAATTACAAAATTAAATTATAGTTAAACAGGTTGCAATCAAGTAGTGTATTTTTAAGAGCAAGTTCACTTTCAGCAATTTTAATGTACAGTATTTGGCATTCACTTTTGTTTTTTTAATGTGAATCATTCACGAAAGTGAATTTGCTTTTGACAACCACAAGAAGTAAGTTAGGTCCTCAGTAAGATACAGAGAGTGATGAAATGGGGAAAGTTGGCAGGTAGTAAATACTTTGTTGTTGTTTTTACAACAGGAAAAACTGCCACATGGTGACTTGCTTAATTTGGGAATGAATTTTTAAACGTGTAAGATGCTTGTTTTCACATATGACAGAAGGTCTTAGATTAAAAAGGAAAATGCTTTTCCATAAACTTATCCATAAACATAGATCATGCTAAGTGCTTGGCAGTCCTTCTAATTTGTTAATTTAATTATTACACTTCTGCAATGCTTCTCAGTAGTGAAAGATGCTCAAATATTGTATCAAGCTTGAATAATTTGATTGATCTTGGAGGAGCTATTGTATTGCCTAATTAATACAAGCATAATCAAAGTACGGGTTTCATTTGTATGTCACCAGAGCCCATTCCTACTCTGCATGCTATAAAGGGACATGGCTGTCTGCATTACTGTAGAAACCTGATCTGTAAAACAGCTTTGTCAGATTTTAGTCATTCATTTGCTTGACATGAGAGCTAAAAGCCCAGAATAATTTTTTTGTATTTAAGTATACTGTTTCTTTTAGTAAATAAATCAATAAAAAACTCCCCAGGGAGTGAAATTACAAATTTAACAATCTTTAAGAATGAATTTTTGTTCAGCAATAAATATTATAAAGTAGGAAGGTATCTTGAGTATACTAAGTCTGAAAAGCACACTGACTTAGGCAAGTATCTGTTTCTGCTTCCTGCCTCCTTCCAGAAGTATTTCACATCAGTTTCTTTATTTCAGTTATGCCATTCCCCATTTGTTTTGTAGCTTATTTTTTTCACAAATGTAAGCAACCCTCAGTATTAGCGCTTCTGAGTGCCCTCCTTTTCTAGGCATTCGTTTCTGAGGTTAGCATTTATTAGTCTTCATGTTCTATATCTTCCCTACTACTTCCTCTTATGTTCTCTTTAGAGTCTATCTGCAAAGCATTTTTATTCTGTATTCTCAGATCCCTAGTATAAAATTTCTGATGCACATAAATAATTTACTAAATTGTCACCTATGGGTATAAATTTTAAGTCCCTTTACATGCTGGGGTTATGATAATGTCGTATTTTTCTTTCTTCCTCTCTGAAAATTGTCATTAGACTTGTAGTTTCTTGAGGCCCTTTTTGGCCTGAAAAATACCTAGTAAACCAAGAATATTTTAAAAAGATAATTAATTCATAATTTTACATGACAAAGTATTGAAAGATTTTTTACTTCTACCAAGATTTGTAAAAAAAGGAAGAAGATAACCTCTTTTTCCTGATTTTTAATGCCCATTCAGCAAGGAGTGCTATTGTATTCATAAGAATCGAGTGCTGCTTGTTTGCTAAGCTTTCCAAAACTAAGTTCTTCGGTTCTGTGCTCAAAGTCTTGCTCTTGCTCTTTTGCTTATCATAAAGGCACAAGTTGTAGAGAGTGGTAATATTTCTTGTCAGTTAGGAGAAAAAAAAGATAGGCTTTTGGGCACACAAGCCCAGATCTTAAATGCAAGGCCAGCAATATGATTTTTTTAACAAAATGTAGTACGTCTCCCTTCTCACAGCCTTACAGCTACAACCACACTATGACTTTTGACTTTACTGGCATTGATCTGAACATCGAGAGTAAACCCTAATGTCAGAGGTAATGTTGGAGGTATAAAATGTTATATTTATTAGCTACTGTTTTCACTTGTGAGAATTTAAAACTTTCAAGTATTAAATGATGATGAATATGTTAACGCTGAATGATACTGCTTATATAAGATCTCTCATAAGAATATCATCTTGTCCTGGAAAGAGTTGAATTTCCATTTCTGTAGTTCAGATAGCATTGTTAAAAATATTTACCCCATCTTTAAATTCTGCTGAAGCCTTGAAACCTGTCCTCCTGATTTTTTTTTCTATTTTTTTTTCCATTTTTAGCTCCCAAGCTACATGTTAGGTTTACAGAAACAGACCAAGCAGGAGAACTTTTTGCTACAAGGAGCAGTGAAAAAAAGCGGTAATAAGGAGAAAGGCCTATCTTACAGCTATTCCGAGAAAATCAAGCTGTTCTACAATAATTAAGTTGTCAATAATCTCTCTCATATTAACAGCTACAATAGCTGAAAAAAATAACAGAAAGAAAGCATGTAATTCAAACACAAGAATTAATTTTTTGAACTAGAAATGAGATGAGAAAATTTGCCTGAAGGATGTCTATTACATTCCTTTAGTATTTTTCCAGCTCCGAAAAATCTATAGTAAAGGCTAGGAGTGAGCAAAGATGTTAAAGGAGAGGTAAGAGGTCTCGGGTGGACAGGATCTGACAGAAGGAAAGTAGGCAGTAAGAATGTATGCTTGAGTTTTATATTAATAGTTTTATATTAATAGTGGAATGCACTTCCATTCCTTGCTAAGACTGATGTTACTTACTGTGCCATCATTAACCAGAAAATGGAGGGCGGGTAGAAAAATGCAAAATTTTGCAGAAGACACAAAATCATTTAAAAAAAAGGCTGTGAAGTACCCTAGCAATGCTGAGTTGCAATGATCTGAATGGCATGATGGCAAAAATAATAATTCAGACAATTATTTATTTGAAATGTCTCTAACTAACTCCTAAAATTATCATTACTCAAGAAATATATGGTTGAATCATGGGAACAATCATACTTGTATCAGGAATGGATGCTAATACATAAACTATCTAGCTATACAACTACACTGTACCGTAGAGCCAAATTTATCTTATTGCAGGATTTTCACATCTACTCCTGTGAGATGATTCCCATTTGTTAAAAAAAAATAAGAGATGACAGAACAGGCTTAGGCAAAGTACTGACAAGACTAAAGAAGAATGATAAAAGAAATCAAAACTGAGACTACAGCAATGGTAAGATTTAATTTCTTCCAATAAAGATCCCTTGTTTTTGTCACCAAAAGAAGCAAGATTTACTGATAACTTTACTGGTAACTTTAAATAAGTCCATTTAAAAAAAAACAAAACAAAAAACTTTTCATAGAAATTTTTGAGATTTTAGAAAAAGAGTGGTATGAAACTAGGAAAGGGTAATTATTTGAAATATTAAGCACATTTACCTCCTGAAGGGATCATATAACTGGACGATTGCCTTACAGACATCTCAAATCTATAGTGACAGTGTCTAGCTAGAGGGGTAATTAAAGCAGCTTCAGCATAGCCGCTCAGCATAGCAGCTCAGTAGTTAGCACCATTGCCTAGGAGGCAAACTCTGCTTTCCTTCAGCCAAACGGGCTGTTTTGTAGTTCATCCAGTGCTATAACACCATTCTGGGAGAAAAATCCTTCACGTAGTCCGTGGGAACTGGGCAGCTGGAGTCAAGTCAAGACTCGTGCTTGCTGGAAGGGAGAGAAGAAACCTGTAGCTTTGTGGCTAGTGGCCACAAACAGGAGAAGCAAAACTCCCTCTGCATATATCTGCACCCCACTCAGTCATGTGGATTGGGCACACGCATGCACACATACATGCATACCCCCA
This sequence comes from Crypturellus undulatus, assembly GCA_013389825.1. Lineage (NCBI taxonomy): Eukaryota > Metazoa > Chordata > Aves > Tinamiformes > Tinamidae > Crypturellus > Crypturellus undulatus. The sequence continues at coordinate 5,731 of VWPW01014329.1, forward strand.
CACACATGCACATGCCGTAAGGAGAAAGCAAGTTGAGATACTTGAGNCCTGTAGCTTTGTGGCTAGTGGCCACAAACAGGAGAAGCAAAACTCCCTCTGCATATATCTGCACCCCACTCAGTCATGTGGATTGGGCACACGCATGCACACATACATGCATACCCCCACACACGTAAACACACACATGCACATGCCGCAAGGAGAAAGCAAGTTGAGATACTTGAGTATCCTGAGATACTCCCTAGCAAGAAGAGGCTTCTAACTTCCTCATTTTGGAAACCTGTTCTGGGTGCCCAGATTTTGAATTCTTGCCTGCACCTGTAGCCTCATGTCCCTTGGATGTTTGTCCAAGTAGAGGAAATGTCCTGAGACATTGGTTGAGACAGTGGTTGAGCTCCTGCAAGGTCCATAAGCAATTTCTTCATCCCTTTTATTTATTACTTTTCTTTTGACAGTTGTAACTTGATGTGGTATCAGAATACATGATATGTATTTCAAAAATATCTTGATGAAAAAGTGAGATCAGCGAAATGTTTTGCTTTGATCATAGCACCTCATTATTCCCCGAAAGCAGCTGACTTTCATCTCAGATTTCTGGAGCGTGGCCAGACGAGCTGCCTCGGAAGGAGCAGTGGCTGTTCTCAGCCCAACATCTGAGAATTGTCTCCTTGTAAACCGAGGCGCCTTCCCATCAAAAAAACCTACAAGCAAGAAAGTATGATCTCTTAAAGATAACAATACCCTTTATAGATGGTCTGTGTTTTTAATACTGCCACTCTAAATTAATCTTCACATATCATTATCCTGAACAGACACATCCTGATAAATAGTCTAAGAGTGTTAACAGAAATGATCGGAGATCTGGGAATACTTGCTGGGGCATTGCATTTTTCAAACACTATGAGCAGAAACCTCTCAAGTGATAGAAAGATATTTTAGGAAAACATGAGCTTCAGGTCCGTTTGGGGAAAAAAGAAAGATGATGTCTTTTCCAGTAGCTGACATTTCAACAGAAATCAGTTGGTACCTAAGACAAAAAGAAGCTGGGCATGGTTAAGAAATGGACTTATAATAACAATGTTTTCATTACTTACGAAATACACACATGAAAAATGCATTCATTTACATAAAAATACGTACATTCTACAGCATTATTTTAATCCCATAATTGTCTAAGCTAATCAGTTAAAAATAACATTAATGTTTCAAATAAGGAGATACACTGATATATTTCTTTTGTTTAGTAAACAAGATTTTATTTTACTGAAAACAAATAAATACTGAGGGGATCAAATCAACCACTGAAATGAAACTGTGTGACTCACAAAGAAACCTCCTGTGTGCTAATACATCATGGAATAATATGAAACATATGCAAATACAAGTCAGTGTTTTAGTTACTGTTTTTTATTTTGTTGAAAGAACAGCATATTACCAAATTCTGGGTAGAGCATTTATTTAGGAAACATCAGATATAGGTGAAACCATTATCCATAGCATAGATCCTCCTCCTAGTCTAAATAAGAACTGGTTAGCAAGCTAGTGGCTATCTGTAACCAAACAGCAGAGAGGGTTGGGACATCAGTTTGCCAGTGGGCTTCACTGGTTGGTTAATGGTGACAGGAGACAAGTTTAGGAATGATCTGAATAGGAATATGTACAGTTGCTAAAAAGAAACATTTTCTGGGTGTCTGTCTCTTCCTGATTTTGTGCCGTCTGACTTCCCTTTCCCCTGGATCACTGCCACTGTTTCCAGCTCCCAGCAAGACCAGCCAGTATCATTTTCTCAAACATCCCCTTTGGTAGAGCAATTTAAAGTCCAGGAGAGACATTCGTCTGGATTTTAGTTTTTATTCCCAACCTCAACATCATCTAATACCAGTCATGGGAGGCAACTGCAGAGGGAACTTGGTGTGTTCAATAACTCTGAGACAGACAATGACACCAACGGCTTAGCTTGCTCCACGTTATCCTCAGTGCCGTGTTTATACAAGATACTGAATTGAGCACTGGAAGTTCAGTTTCTGGCATGACTGGTTTAATTTAGAGTATGAGTCAAGCTGTTAAACATGCCCAGTTTTCCTTTGGGGTAGATGATACATGCTGGGGCTATGGGAGGATTGAATACGCTCAGCGTAAGCAAACTTGTCGTAGAATAATGTTGCTGACCTCAATAGAGCATAAGCAAAAAGTGATTTTCAAAGCATTATCATTTTGCAGGATTTAAATAAGGTTTTGTAGGCTGAGCAGAAGGTATAACTTGATATAAATTTACTCTTTTGACAGATTTCAAGATCCTGGTTCAAAACAAAGGGTCATTAATATTTCTCAATGAAATAGTTGTAAGAACTTCATAGCATTGGCAGAATAATATATGCAGTCTTTACCTACTTTTCAGAAATAGTTGAACCATTTTTATTGGAAACTTCCCCCCAGTGTGTGGCTTTTAATAAATTCCAATTTGTATAAGTGAGGTTATAAAAGCTGGATCTTACAAGTAAGCGATAGGCGTCACTGTACATGCTGCACAAAATAATCACAAGGAGAAAATAATTTAGGTATCAAAGCAGTGAGGAAATATTTCAGGTGACCTTCTTTTTGTTGAGGCTAATCATACAAATTAGAACAATTTACAAGCTAATTACAGCCTTCCTTTGCAGCAGCAAATGGTAGCGTTTTCAGTTACTTCTCTCATTGGTTTCGTGCAGGATGTTTAAAAGAGATGGTGACAAATCTAGATTAATAACTTTAGCTAATCACTCATATCCTGCTTGCTGGGCTTGAGTAAAAAGCTATCTACCACGCATGTGTGTAGACATGGTTTTGGACACTGTTCAAGCACATACCCATTTGAATCATGGTAGCCAGTTTTATAGCCTCACTTAGGAACGAAATACCTTCTGACAGGTATACTGACAGGTGCTACTTTGAATCATTTTGAGCTTAATGTTTATGGAAACTACCATAGGCTATTTAAATTTCTTTTTAAACAAGAATGTCTGTTAACAATCTTGTTAAATCTTTTTTCTCCCTTTTCCTCTATTTCATTCATAGAGAAAAGTGGCATTTGCTTTGTAAACTCTGTGGGCAAAGCTAGACCTATCATTCTGAGTTAGTTTGTGCAGAGCTTTGCACTGTGGCCTTTTCAGGGCTTGCTACTGCTAATTGTAATTATCCTTCTATTCATTCACTTTGATATAATGAGAAAAGCTATCACAAATAAATCAGCTCTATTTTAGTCCCTTCTTTTAAAATATAACATTATAAATTGCATGTAATACTAATTGGCATTTGACCTTTATTTTATTATATAGATTACTTTCTAAAATGATTTGGAGTGGGTATTATTTCTAAATGAAATATTTAGAGTCATCATCCTTTTGAATTGTGCCTGAGTTTGCAGGCCAAATGGGTAAAGATAGATGATGTGGAAGTAGTTTTAATGTGGCCTTGTCTGATGACCTATTTGAGGCCCTTGAAATAGGCACATGCCCAGTTTAGAAATATGTTATGCAGCATTCATTGAGAGAACATAGATCAGTGAGTTCTGGTCAGGACATTAGGGCGCTTTAAAAACCTGCAGCAAATTTGTCATCCTTTTTAGCAATGCAGTATTATTATACTGCTATGAAATCTAAGACTTCCTTATTTTAAAAACTAAAATCTTTGAACTTATTCATTGTCACTATGGGCTCGTATTCCTAGCTTGGAAAGAGAAATAGAGATGAACATGAATGCTGGATTTGTGGCACTGATCAGCTGGCACTGATTAAATTTAAGCTATCATTTGTTAAGCCATTAAAAAAAGAGGCATTATGTAAACAGGTCAGCATTTTTTACCCTTTCCTCACTAATAAAGAGTATGGTGATTTTTATCAACAATTTTTTTCTTATCATAGTGGTTACAGTGGCAGATTTTATGCAAATGAATCTATATGTGCATTTGCTATCAAATTGTGTTGACCTGATATATTGGATAAGAAATCCTTTTCAAAGGCCAGGATGGATCATGGAGATGAAAAGCTCTTCTTGTTATTTAACAGGTAACAATCAGAGCACAGTGAAAGTCTTGTCTGTTTACACAAGATCTCAAGAAAAGCAAAAATATGCACTACATAAAGGTTCTTTTCATTTTGTAGAATTAGCTTAATTTATTTGCAGTTTTGTGACTTCATTTGTGACTTACCTATGTAACACATTTTGTCATAGTCCAAGAGTAAATTATTCAACTAAAAGTTTCGCTTTTCTGTTGTAGTGTGTCTTGTTAGTGTCTTGATTAGTAATACTCTGTTTTCTAAAACCAAATGATTTTCCTTGCTGTGCGAAATTAAAATTAGCCTGCTTGCTAGAAGTCCAAACTGTGCACTTGCCAATCATCATCATCATCATCTCCAGTTTTCCTGGGTGAGCTGCACAGTTTGTTATTGACCTGAATAATCTGTTGCATACTTGTCGGTATGTAAAATAATCTGAAATTCATCTTAAAGTTAAAAGCAAGGTGGGAGATGATTGTACTTTTTGGGGGTGTTAAAACTAATGTAAAGTCTGACTGTAGCAGGGCATCTGCCAAGCAGTGCAGGAATCCGACTGCATAAATTATATGCGGTGACTCGCATAGCACATGGCACCTTGATAAGGACTTAAAATTGGGCAAATCAACAGATTACCAGCTGGTTAGTACTGTGCACAGAATGAATTTTTAGTTTATTGGTTCTTAGAGGGCAAATATTTAAATCACAAATAAATCAACATTATTGATATTAATTACATACCTACATGAACAGTTAGCTAATGCTTAATCATCTATCTTCCTTTATTTGGTAGTTCTCCCTTCAGAAGGTCAAAAAAGACCCAACTTTTGGAAGACAGTGTTCAAAAGTACCTGAAATATATCAGTAAAAAGCATAGTCATAGCAAGAGAGAGTTAAAAAGTACTGAAAAGTCAGTACTGAATATAGGCCATCATAGATGGAGAGGATTAACATATCCGTTGGAAGAAGTTTCAGTAATATATTTTGGAGGTGTATTTTATTTTAAAAAATTGTTTCTGCCCTTTTGGAGTCCATCAAAGCAATTTTAACATGAAACAAATTTCTTAGGCTGTGACTGAAATGATAGGCTAACATTTAAAGAAAGCTCCTAATTCTTTTAGCACTACCTGCATCTTCTCATTTATTTAATTTAGAATAATAGTCCAGACAATTTCTGATGATTAAATGAGTTCATTAGCTGAATTTCCTATATGACAATTATTATTTTCTAATGATTGGTTTTAATATGGACCCCTAATGGAAGGACAGAGTCCTTATGCTTTACACCTTATTATATTTCTGTTGCATGTTCTTTTTATCTCGTGTCAAAGTAACTGTACAGTTGTGGAGAAGCCATTTATTTACCAGCTTCTTCATATAATCCTTTTTTTTCATGTTGTTCAACATCTGTTTGTTTTTCTGCAATGAGTAACCCCAAAATGTCATGTAAAGGTACTAAAATTGTTTTCCTCTTTCTTTCTTTTTGGGAACATCTGCCTAGGCTAGAGAACCTGCAGGTGCATTCTCAGAGTATTTACTTTTGACTACCATTGCATAATTTCAAAATTCACAAGCTGGACATATATTTTTCACTGAGGGTGAGATAAATTATTTTTAAGGGATAAATTATTATTCTATTTATTGCACATGTGTTACAATTTAAGCATTTTTCTAGTCATGATCTGTATGTAGTTTTATTCCCTTGTAAAGATATAATTTAGAAAGTAATTTTTCTGCTAGATTTTCTATTTTGAAAATTAATATGGTATCAGATATAGATAACCCATCAAAAGCAACAGCAAGTGCATTGAATAACACGAATAAACACTTAGCTGAGTTTTCGAATAAAAACAGAGAAATTCCATCAGACCTATTTGTATATAACTGAATGTGACTTTGGCATTATATTGTCCTGCTTTTTAATTTGCACCTCTTTGTGTTTGTTCATCTGTCTGGGTGTAAGGTACTGAAATATGTGCTTCTACCAAATATAACTAATATTTAACACATGGATGTGCTTGTATATAGGTCTCTGCTTAGTCATATTTTTCTAGCATATGTCTTGCTGTTCAAGTAAAAATGTATTTTCATTTTTAACAGATAATAGATTAATAACTTTAATAACTGTTACATGAAAAAATAGTCATTCACTGATCATTTTTGTTCTGGCTTATTTTTCAACTTGTGTGTATTCAAGAAATTCTGTATTTCTCCCAGTTCTTTTTTTTTAACATCTGTAACCATAATTATAATAACCACAGAACAGCTATAATTAGAAGTGGCTTAAAACGTTTGAGACCCGATAATGTTCAGTTTTAAAATAACTGCAGGTTTCTGGTCTATCAATTGTGACAATGCAAGCATAAAGATAACTGATATATACAGAACTGCACCTTTTCTAATAATCAAGTGCATCTTTCTATCACTAATTATGATTTTTTTATACTCTAAAACTGGCTGTATGTATGTGACACACTTTGCAGTAGACTTTTTTTGTTAGATTAATGTGAGCAGATGGCAAGGTGAGCATCACAGCAGCACCTAAAATATCGACCATGGCTTGAAGGTCTATCGTATTCCAGCAAAGGACAATACTGGTGTTCTATAACTGCGATACAAAGTGCGATGGTATGTAGATTTGTTTATAAAAGCAGAAGTCCTGTGTTGAGCAGTTGATTAAAGTTGAATGGCCGCAGTGGTAACTAATTTAATTTACATAATGATTTTATAGGCTAAAATATTAACAATCCCCTAAATGACTGTTCCTTAATGCAGGGCATTTGTGCAGTCCTTACAAATGTCTGACAATCTTTGTGCAGAAACACAGACTGAGGAAATTTAGTGTGAAAATAAAACATTTGGGGACTTACTTAATCCCTGCCAGTACATTCATTGAATATACTTTTGGGAAATACTCATGATCTCCAGATACTAAGAAGCATTTCTGTTATTCCTGAGGAAGACTGTCAGTAGCCTCTTTCATTTTGCTGCATAATTGATGATTTTTTCTATTACCATACGAACACATTTGAAGTTGTGGTTAGAATGCACTCAACCAGTTTTGCTGATGGTCTTCAATTCGGATTATTTGTGCGTAAAACCACTTTAGAATTTGAGATCTGGAAGTAGCAAATACAATTCTAATTTTTAAATTTTTAAAAATGGGTTTCAAAGACAATCAGAAGTACAGGCCCTGCTAAATTAATGAAAACTAAATGGATAATTGAATCGATGAATGAAAGAGTCAGTACAAGAAGCTTTGAGAAGAGCAAGTGTGGCTGTTGTGAAAGGAAATGCATGACACTGCTTTGAGAGAATCAGCTGATATGTGGATCCTGTTAATTAATATGTTTCACTGGGATTTCCAAAGGTCTCAGCACAGATGTTCTAAAGTTCTTTAAAGCTGGCTCGTCTAGACCACTCTGCTATTAGCACAATCATCAGTGTTGATCCTATGTGTGTGACTAGACTTTTCCTCTATATAATGATTTATATATGCATATCTGCAATATATAGCAGTGATGTCTATGTATACAAGTGATTTATAAAATCCTTTACCTGATAACGTATTTGAACATCATTGAAAAAACTAAAATTCTATCCCGACAGAGCACTGAAATTACATAAGTTTTGCTAGTATTGGAAACATTGCTTTACGGATAGTAATATTATTTACATCCATGGTAAGGAGTACTGTTTAGCCACCTTATACTGTATTCAACATTTCTGTCACATATCTAAATTACTCAGAACTTCTCAATCTTAGGTTGTAAACACCATTACTTCAAAATGATGTTTACTACTGGACAAACAGTATCCTCATTGGAAATGTATCTGTCAGGAAAATGATACTGTTTCTGCATTTTTGTGTGTGATGGCTTGTAACAAAAATACTTAGAGGTTCTTATAAAAAAACACAAAACATTTTGAAATGAGAACATTTAGATTTTTGTGTCAAAACAATTTAACAAAATTTACTTTAAATAGTGTAAAATCAAATCCAAATTCAACCCATTAACCAGTCTTTACTTTCGTACTCTCACAAAATTACTCAATCCTGCTAGATGCCAGACATAAACATTCATGCTAATTTCTTCATTATGCTATTTACTATCCAAAAGAAAAGAAATAATGGCCAGAAATCCTGTTTCTAGATGTGAATGGTCTAGACTTGAAATTGCTGTAGATTGTACTTGTTAATCTGGATGGGAAACAATAAAAAGATTCATTTTGAAGTTTTCCATCTTGCCAGACAATTTCAATTAGATCAGAATTTCTTGGTCTCTCGTGGCCGAGTTCCTGGAATTTTCAGTATGTCAAAAGAATATATAGAGCTAACAGCAGGAGCCCAAAATCTTCTGCTGTATCATACTTGATTCTGGGAGATAGGGATACATTCTGTTAATGTGACTAATGACTCTGGCAATCCTATAAGGGAGCAGAGTACAATTATAGTTACACACTGACAAGCACTTTTAGTCCTACATATGTTAGTTTTTGATAAACTAAAATTTAGCTTTACTCATTAGGCACATTGCACTGTAGCATAGAAATGTTTGTGGTGTTTTTTCCAGCCTACTGGTTTTTCCACCACATATGAAGTAACAAAATTATCGAGCAGTTTAAAGTAATGGAACTAGAGAGTAGAACATCATGTATTAACTTACAGAATCTAAAAGGAGCAAAGGAGGCTAGCCAAAAATGTGCAAGTTAAATGATAATCAATGTCGCAAGCTACTGTTAAGATCAATAGGCCTCAGTTAATATACCATAAGACTTTGTAGTCTTTAGGTTCTCTTGAAGGCTCTTCCCGGCGTAAAAATAAAGTAGATATTATTCTCCGGCAACAGCCTCTTACACCTTTTGCTCACTGGAAGTTGCATTACTGACATAAAAGTGAGCTTCTGCCATTTCCTCAAACGCTGCCACTTCGGCGGTGCTGGAGTGAGAGCACCATTAGTTTCCTTTTTGGAAGACATTTAGCGGGACTGCATGGCAGCAGCTGGCCTGACCATCCTTTGGAAGAAAGAAACAGCGTGATGCTCCTTGAAGGCCTCAGCAGGGCCTGGGGCACTCTGAAAGATCTCTGGCATTTCCAGAAAAAATTGTGGGTATTCTCCATTTGCTTCCCGGAAGGGATAGCCGAGGTGAGCATGGAGGGCACTGAACGCACACTTTTTTTCCATCACAGTGCTGGGACTTGTCCACTGCCAACAGACAAGCGGGAAGCTACAACTTCCAGAGACAGGTTTTACTGGGGCTTGTAATTTACAAAGTTTCTGGTATCTGTACCTGTAGTAGAACCTAAATCTTATTTTTCTGAGGATGGTTAAAGCTATCTTATCATTTCTGTAGTCACTTATCAGAAAACATGGTGAATTTGTGATAGTGATCATACACAGTGATGTATCTAGCTTTTTTTTATAATTTAACGGTATAGATAACCACCTTCTGTGCAGTAAAATACATTTAAATGCACTGGAATTCGTGAGTGGCTTTCAAAACAGCTTCCTCAGACAATGCAGCACTCTGTCTTTTTACAGAAGTGGAGCTGAGTCAGAAGAAAAAATTAAATGGCTTGTTCGAGGTCAGAGGGAAATTTGAGATAGTACCCACCACTCCCATCCATGGACTTTAGTTACCTACTTTAAAAACTATGCGGGATGGAGGAGCTATCACCATAGCAATTGCCGTGTTTTTCTGACTTCTGGTTGAGAGAAACTCCAAAATGTTTTCTGTGCAGATCAAAGGATAAGAGATGGGTACTAGTGGGGGTTAAAGACTCAAGAGGAGGTTAATGATCGAACTGTCTGGTCATGGATAGATCATCACAGTCTACCTGATAGGCATGCAAAGATTCTCTCCTCTGGGTCTGTAGCATCGGCTCTCATTGTAGTAAAGGTGAAATTTCTTTCCAGGGAATCTAAGGGTCTTCTCCAAGAAATATCATCATAGGAACTGATTCGTACAGAAAATAATACAGTCCATTCCTTGTTGCTGATTGACAATACTCAAAAGAGGGCTAATATAGAAGTAATGTAAATAGGTTTGAAATGAAATGGAAGAAGTGAGAAAGAAACTAATAGATTATTTACTCCACACAGCTTGGCTGAAATCCATGGAGATTATTCATTACTTTTACAAACACATAATTATGACACGTTAACATGATAGTATCATGCAAGGGTATGTACATATATCTATTTATATATTAGTGTACAGAAAGTATAATTTTAAATACAAAGAGTCTGATCCTCCAAAGTGATTTTTGAGTACAGATAAGGAAAAAATACCATCAAAGATACTGTGACTGTTCGCTATTGTCCTTACAAAGTTTTCAAATGCAGTGAGAAATGTTTTTTTAACCTTGCAGAATGACTTCTGTTACTAACAATTCATGTGGAGAGATTTCTTTAATTCTTCTGAGGATTATTAGGATGCTCAACAAGCAAGCACATTTTCCCTAGTGTGATCAGTCTGAAATAATAAACTGGAAGAATGCCAGGTTTATTTCTGAATGCACCTCAAGTTTAGAGTATCAGTGAAAGTGAAGAACAATTTTGTCCCTTGGTTTTGTGTTTTTGACATATGAGACTAGGAGATGTCACGCAGACAAAGCTGCAAATGATAGAGAGCAACTGCTTTACATACTGATGGGGAAAAGATGTTGTTAATGTCTGTGAAGCATTAATACTTTAAACAATTATAGCTTTACTCTTTCTATTGGGAATCAAGAAAGAATAGCTATTCTGTCTTTGTTCCTAGCTCTTGGAATAAATATGTTTGCTTTAAAACTAGTCTTTGACTCCAGGGTTGCTAAGCAGTTGTTTCTGTTTGTTAATTGCAAAATAACAGATATTTTAATTTGGGATGCTTTTTAGTAACAATCTGGCAGTCCTCTGAGGAACAGTAGATAACCTTCTATGTCCTGTGAAGGAATTAGCAAATGTTTCTCTGGGAATTTAATAATTATTTTAGTGTAAATGAGTCCAATAGTGGCCTATCCAAAAAAGCCAAGAGGAAGGGATTTAGAAAGAAATAAAATGTTTTGCTTTTGGCTATTAACTATATTCAACAACCGAGTATTTAAACTTATGTTTTAAGGTTTTTAATGTTTTGTGAAGGAAAATGTTAACCATTAAGAAAATATTTCTGCCCACATTTTTAAAGATGAGGATCTAGTTGTCTTTTTGATTTTTTTTCCTTTGAAGAATTATCTGGTGTAAACCAGTACACAAGATATAGTTAAAGTGATATCAGGCTAAGAAGACCATATAAGCACGGGTAACATTTGGGATTAATATTGGTGACCGTTGTGAATATAGGGTACCAGTGTAGGAGAGAGGGGCTCATCTAAAAGAGAACCAAAATAAAGACATAATTGAGAAAATTGTAAGAAAGCTTTTAAATTAAGGAACTGTAGAAAGCTGACAGATACAGAGGAGAATGTGGTTTGGGATGACATTTCTAAGACTGAGGACATTCAAATTCTCTATACTAAGTGAAGTCCAGAACTAACAAGATAGATAGGAAATAAGAAATAGGCATATGAGCAGGATATAGGCAAGATAAAGCAAACACTGCCACTGTGCCATATTTTGTGAAGTTTAAGATCAAATCAAATTAACACACTAGCCAGCAAATTGAATAGCACAGTAGACTTTTTCCAGAATAAGCTAGATTCTGTGAGACAGGATAAGAAAAAAACAAAGCGCCCCCCCCCCCCCCCCCCCACCAAAGGCTGCTTGAGTAGACAGCTAAGAGTTTTTATCCAGAACACCTGGCACCTGGAAACCTGGCACTTACTTGACCAAATATAGGTGTCTCTATTTGAGCTTACTGTTTAGACTTCACTTGCAATTAACTGAGAGGAGTGGGCACTCCCTGAGGAGTAATCCGTCTCATCTGAATGTGGAAATAAAGTAAGTCACATGAATTGTGTCCTGAAGATGACTTTCTTCTCTCTGTTCACAATAAAGGGAGCATAAGGTGACTCTCTGAAATGCAGACTTCTACAAGGTACCCAACATGAATGATGCCTGCAACTGCTATGAAAGTAGGCCATACAGATTTCAAAGTTAAGTTATTAAAAAGGCAGAAGAAACAACAAAGAAAACAGCTTCTCTTTGCTTTTCTTTTCAAGTTTTTAAAGAGCTCTATGGACACTTAAAGAGTTTTTTAAGAAATAAAAGCTTTGGGGATGTAGTAGAAAGACACATGGTCAGTTAGAGGCTAAAGGATGATGTTTGATAGTGCCAGATTTAAGTGAAGTAGAATATAGTTTATTTTGTCTGAGTTCTTAGGAAAGAGGGGAAAACATTGATTTTGTTTCAGGAAAAAATAATCTAAAAAAAAATCAGTGTACATGCTTTTTTTTTTTCTCATTGCAGTAATTCAGTACGTTACTCAAATACATAACCTGGTGTAAACTAAGACATAATGAGTTTTTAGATTAGGAAGAAATAAGTAAGGGGAAGGAAAAAAGAAAGAGATGAGGAAGAAATAACAAAAAGATACAAAACTTGAAAGAATTACCATGTGGAATACCATAATAGCTTCAGTTAAGTCTCAAAGGAACAAGCTTTCATTGGACAAAAGAGTACAAGCATATTAAAAATTAATATTTCTGTGTAATGTGAAATCCATGCTGTCTGAATTATTATGTATCAAATTAGGTTGCTATGAACAATAACAAAATGGGTGACTGCAAATAAATACACTGGGTTATTTAAATTTGCATTATCATAGTTAGTAAGATACTAACTGTGTAATTTCTGCATGACCTAAATCAGTTATGCAGAATAATATGCATTTCTATTAATTTTCACTATTACAGCAAACAAATAATAGAATTATTCTTACTGCACCTCTCTTCAGTGTCGAAGAGACCCTTCTCAGTAGGTTTTACATGAATTTCAATTAGATGTATTGTAATCATGAGCAGAGTTTCTGAACCTTTACTTAGTCGGAAACTAATAGCTGTAGAGAGAATGGGTTTAGATCTCCACCATGTTAGCTTCTGCATCAATTAGCTAAAAGAGAGTTTAACCAATATCCGCAGACAATTTAACACTAATGAAAGAACACTGAAAACATAGATAGAAAGAAAAACAGACACTTGGAGTTAATTACTCAAAAAATTCAATTTAAATGAGTTATGGAATGCTATCTTTTGGACTTTCGAACTGCTTTAGAATCAAAGAAAAGGAGTAATCCTGTACTCAGGATTACAATAGAAAACCTGCAATCACCTTGCCCCAAAGACTTTCATGATCACTGCACAGGTCTCTCTTCCAGACGCGTAAAGCTCTTTTTTTTTTTTTGAATCAGTCCAACCTTTGCTTTCTTTTGTCATCTCTACAGGTTCGGGGCTATGTTTACCTGCCAGCCATATTCCTGACTGATAGTACAATTGGCTGGTGTGCTTTTTGGTGTCACTTTTTCCTGTTTGTTCAGTTCATTTTTTATTGAACACTTTTTGTGTTTTTAAGTAGTAGCTTATGTCCTCTTAGGCTTCTCTGAAGACAGAGTTCTCCATTAGGTCTGATCTCAGGTCTCAATACTTGACGTTTCTGTCTTTTCTTCTCCTGCTTTGATATCCTTCAGCTGTCTGTATCCCATCCCCCTTCAACTCTGCATCCCATTTCTGCTGTTGACCTTTCATTATTCTGATAAGATGCCAGGTAGAACTAAATATTTGAAATGAAACCATTTCTCTTTGTATTTGGAGTCAGCATTTAGGAATCCTTTTATTTTAAAACATAGGACAGGAACTGTTTGTTAATGAGAGTCTTTTATGTTTATGTGCAAACTTATCCTTGTATGAACAAAAAGTAAAACACAACCCAAATTTTGCCATAAGGAAATGGAGATTTCCTGGAAGCTACTGCTGTTCAAGTTCAAACTGTAACCGTTTTCTGGTATAAAGATTTCTTTTTTTTTAATCTTTGAGCACTGAAACTTTTGGACGAATAATTATTCGCCAGTCTTAGAATAATTTTTTCCACTTGAAGGACACTTAACCAATGCAAGTGTTAGGCAATATCTCATTCTAAATATTGATTATGTCTTTGATTTTTATTTCTAGAGCTCATAGGCTAATTGCTAAAAAAATATTCCAAGAAAATACTAAGTATCATATATTTCATTACCTTTTTTTTTATATAGGTGTAAAATCAGCTTTGTCTTTCCATTCTCTATACATTCATTTCTTTTCTTTTTCACTCTGTAAATATTTTAGTCTTTGAAATAAGCTTTGTACGTTTGTCTACTAATAACATATCTTAATGCCTTGTAGGAAGAATAGAAAGAAAAATGTCAGAGTTTTGCTGGAAGGATGAAGCCTGGTGTTATTGTTAGCATTTGTTTCGTTAATTACTATTTAAGTACCTAATGCTGATGATTCAGAGGATATAGAAGAAAGTTAAATCAAGTAGATTACACATTTTTTTCCCCTCAAAGCCATAAAAGCAGTGATTAACTAACTTATGTTTTTGAGTGATGGTACAACATCATCTCAGTATCTCAGTGAGATGTATTTTGTAAAGATGTTTGTCCAACAAACATCTGCATTCGTCCAACTGCTATTAAATGCACTTCTATGAGTAGCCTTTTTCATATGGGAAGGGCTATGTCTGCTCCATATCTCTTTTTAATTCTAAAAAGCTCTTCCTGAGTTAAAGAGACAGAGTGAATTATATTCCAGTCACCAAAGCAGCAGGAGTATTTTGTATTGTCTTGTGCTAGTAGTGCTGAAAGGAACAGAATTAAGGTAGTTTCCTGACTTTATCAGAAGAGCCGTAATCATCAAACTAGAGATGGTTTAACACTGTCTTCATTCCTTAACTCCATCTTGCTCCTAGGCTTTCATAGGCTCTGTCTAGAGCCTTTTGTAAGACAGCAGGGCTATATAGTTTTGGAGTAATCAAGTTATTTTGTTACACCATATAGGTATTTGTCAGTTTTTGCGTTTGTCGTTATGCAAAAGGAACTGTATAGGGAAGAATTGCATAAGGAAAATACAGCACTTTTTCTCTTGAAAAACCATTAGGAAAGCCAAATCCATTGAATAATTTTTAAATCTTAGTATGTTTGTAGACAACTGTAGCATATTCCTTTTACAAAACTGTTGAGAAAATGCCTCTTAAATGTTGCTATTTTTCATTTAATGGAAGAGGTATCTTCTGATTTGAAGAATTCACAATTTAGGAAACATCAGATGAGATGAGAAGTCTTCATCAATACAGAACTAGTGAATTCCTAGATGAGCACAGTAAGTGATTTGTGCGGTTGCTGCAAAATGTCAGTATGTTAGACTCATCAGTTATCTAATCAGTAAGTTATTGTGTATTCTGACAGTCCTGCACAGAGACAGATTTGTTTTACTTTGCATACAATACGTTGTTTCTATAACTGATGCTCCAAAGAATTTTGTCAACTGTGAAATAGCTTTTTCATGTATTTTTCGCTTACTCAACTCCATAGACGAGAAAATTAATAAGAGTAGTTAAAAGTGAATATATATAAAGAAGAATATCGAGTGATTAAAAGTCTTTCAGGTTGTAGTTTCAAAAAACAGTATTTTTATATCAGGTATGTTCTAAGCCTTTTATATTCTGTAACCTGAAAAGACATTAAAAGCAGTCCAATGACATACTTATTCACCGGTGTCCTATTAATGTTGTCCTGCAATGCATTTCATCTGAACTGGCACTTGCTTCCATGATAATGAATACAAATACTAAATTAAAGAGAAATGATTTTTTACTTTATCAAAAAAAAGAAAGAAACTTTGTTATTTCAGGTTTAAAATATTTGTTATTGATTGTGCCTGTGTCTCTGAAAGATATTGTGTACTGTAAATATTTAAATAAAATTTAATTTGAGAATTTCCTTCAAACTTTATATCATATCATATCAGCCTTGTAAATAGGAATGCTGTCATAACTAAGAGAATCTTGAGATTAGTGGTCCAGAGACTGACTAAAGGCAGCTTAATTTATGGCTAGAAATAAAGCCTCTTGGGAAATAACTTGGGAGCAGACCCTTGAGACACCAAGTAAAAAGCAAGTGCAAAGCAAAATGAATTAGATGTGTTATAAATGTAGCCAAAGAGCAGGGAATTCTGGTTGGGAGTCAGTGATGAGTGGAGGGAAAAGCTGTTTTGAGTTAGATATAAATGTGGATCAAAAGCAGAAGAACAAATTGACTCTGGACTTGGACGTAACTGGAGGAAATGCCTTGCTGAGGAGGACTCAGAGCTCTGAAGAGGGGCGCTTGGGAAGCCCCTTCTGCTCGAATGCAGATCTTGGGCGGAAAGAGGAGGTAGCAAGGAAGGTCAAAAATCTGTTTCTTTGGAATTTTCATTATTCCAATAGTAAATTTGTTCAGTGGTGAGTAAACAGTTTGCCAATTCCTAGCAACTGAAGGAAAACATATGCTAAATCACTCAGATTCTGTAAGAATTCTTCAAGAGCAAAGGACAAGGGAATTTAGATCCTCTAAATTTTGGGAACCTATATATGTACAAGACTGAAGCACTGACAGGACCTTAGTCCGCAAAATGAATGTGTGTCCTAGAAAATTTCAAAACGTGTATTAGATTCCTACATGAAACATAATGCAGTTTTTTTGAAACAGTGATCTGATGTGGCTAAACTCAGCAAAGTGACAGCAAAACAGCTGCAATTTTGCTAGTCTTGGCTTCAAAACATTCCTTGATGTTCATGTCTTCTGTGAATGCATGTTCCTGCAAGCGTGTGTAGTGTAGTCTATGCAAATCTGTATTGTAAAACATCCCAGATATTCATTCTAAAATTTACTTTTTGTTATTGGTGTAAGCATGGGCCTATTTGGAATGTATTCAATAACAGCTTTTAGATTTTTAATGAAGTTATTTAGCCAAAGTTGTCCCTAAAAACACATAATTATACTAGGTATTCACAAAATCACAGAATCATTATGATTGGAAAAGACCTTCAAGATCATCGAGTCCAACCATAAACCCATCACCATCCTGCCTGTTAAACCTAAGCACCTCATCTACACATTTCTTGAACACTGATAGGGATGGTGACTCCACCATATCTCTAGGCAGCCTGTTCCAATTCTTCAACACTCTCTTCATATAGAAATTTTTCCTAATATCTAACCTGAATCTCCCTCATGCAACTTGAGGCCATTTCCTGTTTTCCTATCAGTAGTTATTTCAAAGCATCCTTACAGTCAACCTTCCACTTGATCATCCAGGCTTTTGCTGGTACAAAACAACATTATAATGATATAAAAATAATAGAAGCTTTTCCAGGTCAAACACTTACAGATGCAGGATCTAATGCCATCCAATGGTTCTTCATTTTTTTGCCATAGCTCTACATGTCAGCTGTCTAGTGAACTCAAAACACTTTGAGTGTCTCAAAACTCTTTTATTTGCCTTGCCTGAGGCCAAGTAAAATAACCTCCCAAAACTTCTGTTTTGCTCATTTCTTTTTTAGAATGAGACTTATAAAATGAAATGATAATGATCCTCAGAAACGAATATTCAGAAATTTTCTTTATATGCTATCCATAGTAGTCTTTGACAGCACCAAAACCTGAAAGACTCCACCCTAGATTTTCAAACCCATCTTCACATTAAAAATTTATCCTGTTTCAGAAAGAGCTGCACTGTTTTTTTTTCCCTTTTCCTTAGATTTAAGACCTGAAATTTGAGAATTCATATTATATACTTGCAAAATTATGATTTTGCTTGATAGAAAGCTGGGTAGGATTAAATTTTAATAAGTGAACACTGATCTCTCTCTCCTCATCTTCTCTAGGCCTGTGGGTCCCCTCTGGACCCATAAATTATCATTTCTGAACAATTTCGGGTTTTGCCCTACTCTAACTTCAAGAGTGCAGCGGTGCCTCCCTGATGCTGTTTTGGGTCAATCATCAAGCATTTCTGCTTCTGATTTGCTGTGTGCACATTTTTGATGCCTGGGGAAATGCACCATGAGCTGTGGGGTGGAGAGAAAAAAAGTCTTGCTGTGGCTGATAAGGACAAGTAAGGAATGCAAATTACCCCTAAATTGTAATTGACAACTAAGAATTAATATTGCTACTGATTGATTATTAATTTCCAGTGTACATACTGAAAGTTAATTTTTAGTGAACTCAAACCAAGTGATGAAATATCGACTAATACTTTCTTCCTAGCTGATATTACGCATTTTCAGTGGGTGTTTTTTTCTGGCAAGCTATGCAAAATGTGAGCTGTTTTCAAATAGTTATTTTAAAGGAACACAAATAATAAAATTTAATGGTGCTTAGTTGGAAAAGCAACCCTAAAAACTGGCTAAAAGTGGAGAATTTGAAGGAAAATTTAGCAAAAATATTTTCAACCCTTCGTTTCAGTTTAGGTTCAACAGTTTCAGATGTGCTCTGTTATCTAGCCTTGTCATTTTAGAATATGCACTGAGTGCATGTGAAATGTTGCAGTTTGAAAGCCGTAGTGGTGGTGGTGGGGGGAGGAAGGAGATATCAAATCAGTATCGGATTCACAAACAATCTGTGGACCATAGGTCCGATCACCTTCCTGGGAGCGAGTTGAGTTCCCAAATAGTATGATCAACTATAAACTCAGCTCTGGCAGGATCGGATTCATGAACAGTCTGTCAGCTGTCCCCCCAGACAAGTAGTCGAGTTCACAAACAGCATGGTTTATTCAAATGCAACATTTACAAAGCAGGTTTCCGATGTCAGTACAGGAAATTCTCTACTACAGCGTGGGGTTTTTAGCTCTCTCTGATGTACAAATGTGCAATCATCACTCACCCCAGAAGATGGGAGAGGGCTCTCAGTCTCGAGTCTCCTCAGGCAGCATCCCGACCCGAGAGGAGGAAAGGGGGATCAGCCTGTCAACTGACCCAGGAATTATGATGGATTCTTCCTTCTTCCTCCTTAGTTTCCTCAGGCAGTGTCCCAACATGACGGGAGGAAAAGGGGTTCAGCCCGTCAACTGATCAAAAATTTACAGTGGAATCTTCTCTCTCCTTTCTTTTCATCCTTTGTTCACCTTTTATACTTTTCCTTACATTCCGGTGGAGCTTGAGTGACTATAATCATAATTAATATTGTTATTGATTGGTGAAAAGTCTTTTGCTTTCATGTAAAGGTTCAGTCAATGGAAAATCTAGAGCATCTGCTCAGTGAGGAGTGGTCATACCTCCAACGTGGATAATTTTTGGGATGGAGGTGTGTTTTGGTGTTATAACAAGCAAAGTTCAAGCAAAGTTCATCCAAAAGGAGTGATTTGCCACTCTTGCTGACTCAGCACCAGACATCTTACCGTATATCACCCATTGGGCAGCTACTGTGCGGCCCATCAGCAGCCCAACACAGGGAGTGCAGCGGAGTTTGGCCGCAGTGTCTTCACTCCGCTCCATCCTCCGTTCCTCCCCTTTGCAGCTGCGAGGAGGCAGCTTGTGCTGCCCAGGGAACTGCGGAGGAGCTGAGTCTGTGCATACCAGCCATCCTGGAAGTGGCAAGTGTGTCTCACCCCAAGCAAGCTGCTGTAATGGCAAAACTTCTGTTAGGCCCTAGTCTTTCTTTAAGTTTCCCCTTTTTCAGGCCATTCTTCCACAGTGCCCCCAGCCCCCCTCCTCATCCCTGCTCTGCCTGGGGCCCCTTCACGGCTCCTGCCCACTCACTCCATCCCCATCTCTGTGCGACGCTCCCAGACATCTCGGCCTTTAGCACCCAGTTCTGTGAGTGAGCGGTGTGGAATGAAGTGCCGTATCCCGTCTCTCTCTTGTTTTCCTCAACACCCCGGCCCAATGCAGGGAAAGATAGATATATTTATTGTTTAGTTGAAATGGAATGACTGCAATTCCACAAACAAATTCAGCCTCACTTAGGTGCACTTTGTCATAAATAATCTCCGAGGAGATTGGATTTCTCTCCCTGCCGATGTACTTTAGTAGTGCATTAAACTCGGAGCTTCTAAGAAGCGCTGAATTATTGCTCAGCTGAATAATCGCTGAACAGCGTGCACCTGTCCTTGCTCTCCTGTTCTAAAGCATATTCAGCAAAGTTTATGGTAAAAACAACAACAACAAAAACACCCGAAAAACCCCTCTTCTTTTTCTAGGATTTTTCTTCATTCTTTATCCCATTTTTTTCCTATTCAGCTCCATGATACAGTGTTTTTCCAGCACATATTTCTTCATGATCTGGAAAGAAAAGCCATTTTGCAGATTGGTTAAGGTCATTTTCCATGGTCAGGGTATGTAGCACTCATATTTCACGTTCAGCACGAGGCCACTTTGAAGTGTAGCAGCATGTCTTCATCAGCTGCAAGAAAGATCCTTTGCATTTTCCACTTACTTACAATTTTGCATTTATTTATTCATCTTTGTTATAGAAATTTGTTCTCCAGCTCAGTATCCTCTTCTCCTTTTCTTTCTCCTTATCTGTGTACCTGAGACATCTGGGATGCTGACAGGGTAGCAATAGGATCTGTGCATTTTCCCAGACTACTGTCTGCAGGTTTTGCAATGGGTTGAGCAACATACAGGGAAATATGGTGGTCCTGGTCCAGTCATTGGTGCATACATCTGACCATGCCCAAATTATACTTGTTTAAATGGGAGTGCATAACCAGCATGATGACAAAAACAGAAGGGAAGGATTCCCACAATGTAGTGAGTTTAATATTCATATATAAATAGAAGATTGTGCATGTTTGATAGATTGCATGTTTATATTTTGAATGACTTTGCACTTGATCTTTTTGCCATCTGCCAAAAAAGCAATATATAGAAGGGCAGTGAAGAATAATGTAACATATAATTCTTATGTAAAATACGAAAATAATAGAATAGCAGAATCACTTATTGATGAATGTGCTGATTTTTCATACATGCTTTGTATATGGGTCTCATTTATAAAACTAATGATATAGAGTTTCTCTCCGTCTCAGACAAGCCAGTAAATCTGATTGGATATGTGCTATTGAAGAGATGTGTGGGCTTTTAATAGTCTTGACAATATCAAGTCTCTTCAGAATAGCGCTAAAAAAAACATACCCCCAAAAAACATTATTCTAAATCAAATGCATAGGCTGAGGATCCGTCCCAGCACAGCAGGCAGAGCGGCAGCCTGGCAGACAAACTGCCACTTTTACCACGTGCTACGCGGTGACCCAGCCACTGCATGTCAGCTGCAGCCATCCCGTAATACTGCATTTCGATATTTCAGGAGCAGAGGAACTCTTAACGCAGCACACGTGAACATGTAAACCAGGCTGCAGCACTCACGTCTGAGAACGAACGCACCGTAAGCAAGATAGAAAAGCACTCTGTGCCACTGTGTTTTCTTTCTTCTGTCACATTGAACATTGTGTATCTCAGGCTCTTTTTCAGATATAAATCATCTCCCCAGCTGTCTTGAGTTAAACATGTATGAACAAGCAGAGTTTGCTCTAAGAGCGTGTACTTCCCCTTGTCAAAAGGAATCAGCCGCCTACCTTGTATGTAGACTGAAGGCAGATTTTAGCAAAAGTAGGACTCCAAAGCAAAAAGAGCAGGGCTTTGAAGGAAGAGCTTAACAGCAAGGCTCTCAAGGAAATTGGAGTTGGGTTGGAGCGGAATTGCAAGAGGAGATTAAGCAGGGCATTAGTGCAATGATTGAAGTTAAAATGTTGAAGTGGTAGCAAGAAGGACTCATTGCTGGGATTCATAATCACTTGGTGCAACAGCAAAACTGTTTCTTAGGCAGGAAGAACTTGTCGGAGTTCAAGCTGTTTTGAGTGCAGGGCCAGAAAAGACTGGCTAAGGATGAGAAATACTGAGCTGCTGAATGGCAGTGTTTGCTGAAGCATGTTTGAAAATAAAATAATAGAGACTAGAAACATATTTAGGATGACTATGATGGGTTAACAGAGAAGAAGGAATAAAAAGAAATATAACCGTAAGTAGGAACGTGATGGTTGTAACTGTGATAGAGAAGATATAGAGAGGGATGGTCAGGGTTTGAAAGAAAAGAAGGGGGAATCGTCAGGACCTGTTAAGGTGACAATGACATGTCTACAAAGATATATTAGCCAAGCACTGGATAAGTTGAGGAGATGGACAGGTTTATGAGCCATCAGCAAAGAGACAGCTTTATAAGCTATGTGGATGGAGGCAGATTTTCACAGTTGCTGCGAAGTGAGAAGAACAGAGGTCGAGGACCAAGCTCTGCTTTATCATCGCCATTTCAGAACAAAATGTTTTTGATAGCATGATCCCAATAACATTTTTGTATTTATGGCTCTCTTTCTAAGGTTTGCATCTTGTAGTCTGAAGTATTTGAGGAAACAGATGTGACTTTTTTCCTCATTGAAATTTATTCATATTTCTATATATTCCGTGGTTGTGTAAGAAGTGTTAAAAATAAAGCTTCCTCTTATGGAAGAATGCTTTTCAAAACTGTTTTTACTACATGTTAGAGTTGGATCACAACTCCACAAATACAAAATGATTGAATGGACTTCAAGTAATGATGGGTTTCAGTCAGTGTTTAAGTGTAATTGGCAAACTATCATTTATTTAGCTCACACTGCAGTGTTATGTTTGAACAGAAAATACAGAATGCAAGGTAGATATTTTCAGAGAAATTGTGTAAAGAATTGCTTACAGACTTATGCTTCCTACCTACATTAGGTAGATATGTTGCATAAAAAGATTTTTTCTCTAATGTGGAAAAATATTCAGGGTAGTTAAAAAAATGGTGTTATCCCTGTAAATTTTAAAAAGAGATTTCTGTATTATGCATATGGTAGTAATTTTTTTTTCTATTGCAATTATGCATTACAGATTATTTTAGCCTCATTACTTAAGTACAAGTTAGTTATGTGTAATTTTGTCTAATTATTCTGTATGTTAAGAAGAAACAAAAAAATTGTACTGAACATTAAAATCTCCACTTCACCTAGCCTGTGATTTCACGGTGCTCACTGAAGGTGATGATGATTATTCACTTTGTATCTGGCCCAGTGGATAGTAAATATCCAGAATAAGCTATGAAACTTCTTTCCTTAGGTGCATAATTTAGGAATATGTTTGAATATATAATAAAGGTCTTTGTTCAACTCTTCTGTTAGGTCGAATAGGACGAGCAGAATACTCTGGTGTCACGAAGATCTGATTATTTGTTGCCCTTTTTCTGTTAAAGGCACTGTACAGCTCTATAGACAACTAATGTTTTACCTCAGTTTCTTTATCTGTACAATATGGATAGCAATGGCTAAGAGACAATTTTAGCAAGTAAGTATTTCAATCAATTGGTGTGAAAAGCTTAATACCTTTTCTCAGATTGCTTCATATTTTATTCAGATTTCCTGAGGTTAAAGCAGAGCAATAGCTTGCACATTTCTTTTATACTGATGTCATTGCTCTTTGTTGTCATGTGTCTCTGTTGGAAATTAGCTAGAAACAGCTTTGTTTTCAGAAAAATGAAAAAATGTAATCACTTCTACCAGTTTAACAAATGAGAAAAGGTGTTTGCCTTATGAGTCGAAACATCAGATACTTTGTTTGCAGCAAAACTCTTAAAATTATCTCCTCGGTGTTCAGCATGCCCTCAGTGGGAGAATAATTTTTTATTCCCTCAAATAACCTGGATATCATGCAAAAAACAGCCGTAACTTTTAAAAAGCTCTGAAGCAGAATGAGTAGCTTCAGCTCTGCTTGTCTAATGGTATTTCTTGCTTGATATTACAACATGATTATTCTGCCTGCATTTCTTTGCCTCTGTGACTTGAAAATATTGCAAGGTAAATATTGCCCTGTGAAGAACCATGCTTTTCTGATCTTCTCTCATTACCTCTGTGTTTCTGTGTGGCATCTTTCATCTCTTCCTGCCACTGTTCAACAGTTCAATCCATACCCATTTCTCCCTCTATGCGTTAGAGAACACCTGAATAGGGCATGGAGCCAGTAATATTTAAATCTTTGTTCTCTATGAAAAGTGATTTTTCAATTTCTTTTTTATTTTTGCTGAAAACTCCTTGAACACAAAGATATTTAAAACATTAATGACTACATGCCTCCTAGGAGCAACACATTAAAATATTTATTTCTAGATGAGTTTTTATTCTTGTATTTTTTTCTGGACATGTATTGTCTTTATGGAAACATAGCTTTACAGAAATGTTCTACAAGTGTAGATTTCCAACTGCACTCACGTGATGTAGAGCTCAAATATAAAGCAAATCAATAAATGTAAAATTGAACTATGAAAATGTTTCTTCTATGTTGGCTGGCCACCCTGACTTTCTTCCATATAGTCCTCTGGCCATTCTGTATTGGATAAGTTTGAAGTAACTTTATCAAAATCCTCTTTTCTCCTCATTTTACTTCTTTATTCTTTCCTAGGTTTCTATAGGGTGTTGAAACAAGATATGAACTTGATAGATGAAAACTTTGTTTTCTGTAGTATATTTTGTTATGAAGATTCAATATTCTAATATTTTTAAAGAATATAAGGAGAGTCCTGTGATCCTTTAAGCAGTAACATTACTTTAATGGTAGAATTTTTCTTCTCAATGGAGTTGGCTGAAGAAATATGACAGTAGTAGCAATAATTTTGTTGGTATCTCACACTATTTGTTAGTGAATAGGCTTGTGCTGACATTAATAGCATTCATATATTTATTTATTGCCATAAATACATTGTTGAACTTTAATATAATGTATTACATTGTATTTTAGGCACATTTGTGCTGTATAAACAATGTTCTTCATATACTGATCTTGTATTCTTTAATATGTTAATAATTTGTACTTCGTATAGTACAAATGTAAGGTCAGGTTTTAAAAATTGCTTAATATACACAGTGGGGCCACAGTTACACAGACCTCATCATCCATCTAGTCTCCTACATGTGGTTATGAACACAGCCAATCCTAGCTGTTCCCACTGAGAAATCAGCATTATGGAGGCTTCTCACGGCTGTAGTTACCAAATCTGTTAATGATGTGCTGAGCACTGCATGTCAGCTAAACTGGCCCTCGGTGCTGGAATTGCTTCAACTCCTAGAGCTTGTTGTGACTGCTTTAATGCGCAGCACAGCCTGGTGACCACAGTCAAGGCATATCTTATTGGGCATGCCATGTATATTTGTATGTATATTTGTGTAGTGGTTTAATCAATTGAATTTAAATCTGAATTGACATGTAGTCTCTTGGAGGTTTAAAACCTTCTATGTCTGTCGCCGAATTAGAAGCCTACCCAGTTACATTACTCAGATGCACTGAATCTAATAAGAACCTTTTACTTAATTCTCTTGTTACTGTGATTCTTTCTGCAGGGTCATAACTGTTAGATTTTTACCAGCAGGTTCGTAATTGAGCCAGGGGATCTCTGGAACTTACTGGCCATTTAATACCTCCATCTAATCTCAGAGTGATGTATAATTATCTAAAGGCATTTTCTGTATCACATAATTACAAAGCTTAGAGATTGCATCAAAATCATGTGTTAACTTTAGGAATTTCTCTATTCAGCTTTCCTACTGGAACTCTCTTATATGGCTCTTCATCTTCGGTAACTTCACGTATTATGCTTCTTCTGAGGTAGTTAAGGAAGCTGCATCAGGGACCAATTTGCCTTATTTTTTTTGTCTAGGTCTATTACAATTAACCAGACTTGGTGTATCATATCTAGCAGAAAATATTGTACCATGAGAATGCCATGTATGTGCAGCTATGTAAATCCGTATCTTTCAGTTAAAGATAATTATAGTCATTATCAATCAGAGAATATCTGTACAGAAGAAAATATATTTTGTGTTTGTGGTAGTATTCACATAGTCCTCCTAATTTTACTCTTATCAAATATTAGGATTTAAACTGAAAGAAGTAAATGATGTCACATCCTGAAACAGTTACTTTGTTAGTTTTGTGTACTCAGGTATAAAATTAATATCTCTTCATTTTTTTTTAATGCATAATTATTTTGGAAGAACCTGCCTTCCATTTAGTAATACCTTTTGAAATTCCAGTCCCAGATTATTATCTTGAGTTTTCAAAGACTTTCTTTTGTAATATGGAGTCATAATATGAAGTTACAGTATGCATTTCAGGACAGAAAAGACAAGAAACTACTTGTCTGTGTTATTATCACTTTCAGTTTTGAAGTACAGGAGTGAACTCCTTCCTCCTCGTGGGCTTGACAAGTAGGTTTTGTCTTCTCTGCTAAGTGGGTGTTTTTAGTATTTTTAACAACCTCAACAGTAACTAGAAAAGATGTTTTAATGCCATAAAACAGTGGTTGCTTGTTAGACTCCTACAGTTACTATGAAATAAGCTGAAAAATGGCCTGGATTGCTTAAAGAAAAATAAAATTAACTATGTAGGCAGGGCTTAACATTTCTTTTTCCACATTTCTTTTTATATTTTCAATAAAATTAATGGTCTGATTTTTAATCTCTAAATTATGCAGTTGAAACAGATGGTAGTAATATAATGCAAAGCAACATCTTCTCATTGACTACCTTCTCCAGCATTTTAGTTTTTAAAAATGATTTTTTTGCTAAATATTCCTGCTGGAAGTGTCTCTTGACTTGCCGTGCTGCTTGTCAGTGGGAGAGGAGATCCTGCTAGGGGTTTGCCACCTTGGGCCATAATGTTACTGTCTTAAACACAATACTGTTTGATCTGTGCATACTATACTCGCGTAAAACACATTTGGTTTGATAATAAAATGATTGTGCTTAAAGACAGAAGCATCTCTGTTCCAGTGGCTGGATAGGAAGTCTTCCAGTGGCTGGATAGGAAGCCTAGGATACATACTCATATGCAGCACGTGAATGAGTTGATGTGAATAGTCTCCTAGTAACTTTGAAATACTCAGTTTTCAAAGGTCAAACTTCTAATGTGATGACATCTTCAGTCAATGCAGTTCTTGGGCACACACTCGGGGTTTGAAACAGCTGGCAGTACAGCGTGCTGCTTTCAAAGATGAAGTATAGCCGTCCATGGTTCTTTAAGTATTGAGTGAATGAAACAGTCCTTCACGGGCATTTTCTTTTGCACTGCACACTAGGAGAAATGTAGTCTGTGTATCTAAAGAGACAACCGAGATACATGTCTCCACTTTTCAAGATTCTGCTGAAAATCAATTGCTTCCGATTTTATCTATTGGCTTGCCCTTGCCATTCCCAAGGCGGCCTCTAGTGATCCATCAGGACAGTCCATCGGGAGGGTATTAGTGTTACAACCTGTTACAACCTGTGATGTGCTGGTGACACAAGCAGCCTACAGCTTGTAGATCATCTCAGAGAGCGTGATAAGGACAACCTCCGCGCCGTAACAGGCCATGCTTTTAGAAACACATGCAGTCTGGAAAAGAGCTGTGAGTTTGCTGGGTTCACTTTGACTAATAGGAGGGAGCTTGGTAATTGGGTAATTCATATGGATTTAATGAAAATTTAACAAATCACTAAAGTTCAATGGTGGATTTATATAATATTCCTAACATTAAAAAAGACTAAAGAAGGAAAATTGATAAAAATCTAGAAAAAACAAAGAACTTGAACCACTGTTCTGCAGTCTAATGCATTTTTGATCACATGAAGCTCTTCAACCTAGGGAAACCCACCCTAAATTATAGTGTCTTTATATTCACTGCAACTGCTTCAGTTGCCTCCGTTTGACCTTTAATAATAAAATAATCTCATAATTATGCATTGCTTGGACTTGTATGATTAGTTAAAAGAAAAATCAGAAATGTTTTTTTATAATCTTTACATATACTTTAAATAAATATTTCAAAAGCAAGAATAATTAAACATATTATTAATTAAAATTATTTAAAAATATTTCTTAGACTTCAGGATATAGTCATGTCTATATAAACACCTGCCTAAAAAAAGTAAATGAAAATCGAGATGCTTAATCTTACATGAACATCCCTCACAGCTAGACTTTGTTTCCATGTATCTTGGCCTACCAACCTTGACAATTTTCAGACATTTATGTGTAGTGGTTTTTAACCCTCCCCCCAGTGAAATTATTTAATGAGATATATTCCTCCCTTCATGGTGTGAGATGTGCACCAGAAGCCCAGCTGAGTGGACATAGAGCATTTTGTAAAATTTTTGTAAGATGTTGAAGAGGTAGATTTCCATTTTGTTTTCAAAGGGGAGCTGCTTTTGAAGTTCTGATAATGCTTTAGGAGTCACATTATTAAACCCATGCTTGTGTTGATAAAAGAGTTCCCCCACAGTGTTTCTCGACATCTAGGAAACACAGTAAAGCATATAAGCCTTTTAATTATATCTTCTACATATCTGCATTGCTCTCATGAAGAAAACATTTATTTTCATGAAGTATTTTGACAGTTATAAGAATTATATAATGTAAACGGATGTGCTTTCATCTCTATATGGGGTAATTAAAGATCTATAGCAAATACTGGACCTTTTTTAAAAAAATCTTTATTAAAACAGAGAAGTAACAGAAAAAAATGCTGCTTTTGGATATCATCAGAAGAAATTATGGAGACCAAAACCATCAAGAATATTTGGTTTGTTTGCATGTTTGAAATAAATATTACCTGAATGTAGTAAAATTAAAAAAAAAAAAAAAAACTGCAGTCGCAGGTATATCAATTTGATGATTATTTTGTTTTTTACACTTCTTTCTTGTGATGTGTAAATTACTCACTAGAGGTCTGTCCTCTTTTTTTCTATCAACATTGCCTATAGATTGGGCTCTTCAACAAAATATGATTATTAATTTTATTTTGTTACTCTATTTGGAAAATACAGGCATAGAAAGTGCCAACAACATGTTCCTATTGTATTTATCCCCTCTTGTTTTTACTGTTGAATAGAGTCAAGAGAAGATTTGTATATTCATTGAAAAGATGCAGACCATTTTTTTTTCTGGTGTAATGTTACATTTATGAGGAAATGTTTCCAGTGATCTAATACTTTGAAATACTGAGCACTTTTATGCTTTTTCTTTCTCCAAATTAGCACAGAAATTACATAATTATCATGCAAGAACCATTTAACAAATTGCCTCTCAAATCCTCTTCTTGTTTACCAGTGCTACCAGCCTCTACACATGTTAACAAGTGCAGAAGATTGGTCTGTATTTTACAAGTAAAAATTCAGTTTTCTTTATAAAAATAATAGAACACTCAGCATTACTTGATGAAGTCCATATGTAGTTTCAGGTTATTTAAATGACTGGCTATCAATCAGACGTATAAATTAAGCATTTTGAAGTTAAATGACCTCCTTTCTGAGTAACTTTTTTTCTGATACCCTTATTATTATTTGAGATGTTCTTTGATTACAGTGAAGTGCTCACCTTGCTTTATGTAGAATATATGTAATGAATAAAATTATATTACGCAGAGCAGGCATTTATAGTGAAGACATATATTTTAATGGATTTTTTATCAGCTGTATTATAAGCTGTCAGTTCACAAATAATGATTCACTTCCTTTTATTTCTAGAGTTGTTATACGGTAATTAATAAGGCTAGGTTTATCTTTCTCTCCTCAGAGTCAAACTTCAGGAAGGTATCAGATAAGGTAATAGACATTAATTTTTGCTTACGGTCTTCCAAACCTGATAGCGCTGACATTTTCAGGACGTGTCTATTGAAGCAGACTTTTCTTATGAAGGGCCTTTGCTTGGAGGCAACAAAAGCTGTCTGGCTTTGATTACCAGCACTGCATGATTATCTTGGATTTTTTTAGGTATATCTCCTTTGCTATATTGTTTTAAAACCTTACTTACACTAAGCATTGCAGCAAATGAATAATAGTTACAGAAAATGCATATGAGGCAGTTTGGTTGTATGAGGATATGGACTTCAAATGCTGCCGTTCTGAAATAAGAATGAATTCTGTTGAACCATGGTGAGTGTTCAAAGAATATTCATTAGCAAGGTCTTGTTGAAAAATAGCGAAATAAGATCTAGTCAGCAGAGTTGAAGTAGTCTTTGAGTTCATGGGACTGATCTGAGAACAGAAAAATACCCATCCTAATGAATCTGTTTAGGAGTACTTTTCTTTCCTGACTGGTTTGGAGAATTTATTTTGTAAGTAAGAGCTAATTGTCATGTTTAGATGGCATGGTTTTGTCAAAAGTATTAATTATTGATGTTAAAATCAGCATATTTAAGGAATTTTAATATTTGCAGGTATTGCTGTTCCAAGAGCTTTATCTATAAAAAAAAAAAGTTAAAAGATAAGATTTCAAATATATTAAACCTAACTAATCAGTGTGTTAGAGTAAAGAAAGATCACAGTATTAAGTTGTATCTTCGTATAGATGCTGTTGGACGTATTCTTTAGAAATATATTCACCCAATACTGAAGCGCTTATTTTGGTTTCTTTTTTGTGTGTGTCAGGACTTTGAAAGGGTCGCCCATTGCCTGTTAGCCTGATCTGCTAAGCCTTGACCTAGTGAAATGGCGTGAAGTGACATTGGTCCTTGAGGGCAGATGTCACAGCAGCACCAAGGTCTGATTGCTGCACCGTGGGTTCGGTCCAGCTGAGTTTTACTCCACCTGTTAATAGTGATGGCAGCAAGAAGGACATCTTGGCACTTGCTTTGGTATTGACCAGCAACCACAAGCTGTACCAAATCTGCAGCAGCCTTGGTGCCTTTCAAATGTGCCTTTCATATCTTCAATGCTATCGATAACCCCTCTAGCTAGATTGTGTTTTTCTCCGCTGCTCTCTGCTCTTTCTTTTACTGGGAAGATATATCAGCAATTCTTAAAAATTTCTAAGTGGTTTTGTCAAAAATAGTTCTAATAGAAGACTTTGTTTTGTTAAATATAAAAGACAGATACATATGAAAATCTTACAGCCTACACATTAACAGTTGTAGCACAGCTCAGTCGTTTGAGAAGTGACGTTATTTCTGGCTTAGGAAGGGGGAAACAGGTGTAGACAGTGTTAATAAGATGAATCAAACACAAAACCAAAGCTAATATCAGGGGGTTTAATGTTGAATTTAAATAGGCAAGTAAGTTTATTTCTTCTAGCCCCATAAAGCCTTGAAAGAAAATCTTAGACTTTAAAGCGGACGGCATTCGGCATTCTGACATTTGCTGTTAACACATGTTTTAGTGCATAGCACTAATTTTATTTCGTTATGCACTATATAAACTGAGGCATGTCCACCAGTAGTAAAGCAATGAATGTTTAAAGCACTTATGCATAAAGCTACCTCAAAGGATAATTAGATGATTATAATGGTACTTGCTTTGAGATAGCTAATTAAAAAAAAATCTATTGCTCCCAAGCCTAATTATTTGAGTAATGATAACATATTAGCAGCCTCCACATTACAGTTACAGCCAACTATGATCTAAAAAAAACCCAAACCTAAAAAGTGTGAAATTCAGAATTTCTTCGAGTCCTGAATTTTTATTAATTTTTCTTTTAATAATTTTCCATGTTTCTAATTATTTAAAGGGTGAAGATTTATTAAAGTATTATTTTAATATTTTTTCCATGTTTCCAATTATTATGTGGTTTTTGCTCTGTAGTCTTAAAAGTTCCATGCCAGCTAGTGGGTGCCTCTAAGTGTCCCCTGCTCTGGTGCGGAGTGTTCAGTCCTGTTCCAAGTGCTGGCAGCCTTGCCTGGAGGTTGCGCGTGCCACCGCTTGCCATTATTTGTAGAGGGGGCAAGTCTCAGTGCAGCAGCTTCCATTGCCAACTCCTGTTATAGTTTGTGTAGGTATGAATGCTACTCTAATATTTTTAAGCAGCCAGTTTATTGCCATCTCAGTGCTACTAAAGCTAAGAGCGTTAGTCATTCAAAAACCACAGCTTAAAACCCTTTAGTGGCAGCATAGTATTATAATATACAAGAGGGAGCAAGAGGAAAAAACGTGGCTGTTTGTTATACCAGAAGACTGTCTGTGAGAGCTTTGACAGCTTTGCCTTCCATAAATTAATTTGTAGAATTTTGAGTTGCCGTTTGTTTACAAGGGTATATCTAGTGATGCCAGAATTTCACTACTTCTTCAAGCTCTTTCCCTATTTTAAAAATAAATTATGCAAATATATTGTTTTCTTACTCTTTCATTTGTGACAAATAAAAGCAGAAAAGAAAAACAAAATACATTTTAATGTTATCAAATCATGTCCCTCCTGTTAAACTCTTGAAAAAATTAGAGGATTCTTCATTGTTAAACTTCTGATGCTCGACTGTTTAAGCCATGGTGAAATAAAAAGGAATAGAGTAGGAGATCAGTACTTTCTCCTCCTTGAAATCACTATTAATATTCTGCTTCACTTACTTACTTACTTTATAGAAAATAGTTCATTTCTTTGTGTTTTGTGATCTGAGAAGTTGATGGAAAACTTCCATTGTTGTCAGTAAAAGCAAAGATTTGAACTACTCTCTCTTTATTTGCATCAAATTACCATCAATTGGCAGTGAGTTTTGGACTTTTAGCAACATATTGTACTCACTTTACTAAACAAAGCATTATCCTTTTTCTTAAAAACGATAAGTTATGAAAATTATGAAATGGGCTTTAAAATTATGAAATGGGCTGTAGAATGATGTGAGAGACTGAGGAATATTACATTTGTAATTAATTAGTAAATCTGTCTTGAAATACATGGAAATGCACAAAGACAAACCTGAAAGTTGAGTCTAAGAAAATTTAGTTCCAAACTAAATGAGCTCTTGCTGCTCCATCATGATATTCTATGTTAGTCTAGATCATTTACTCCTTTCATATAGCTTTAGACAAAATTTTTTAATAAGACCTCTTAAAAATGCTGAAAGAAACCATCTGTCAAAATGCATCTGGTACAATTATATAGTATAATTGTGTAGTATGCCTGGGAGATCATTCAACACCTTTGTTTAAGAAAAATAATGTCTGATGTCTATAGGAATAGTATGTGTGTGCTCATGTAAGTAAGGCTTTCCTTTTGACATATATTTTTGCAGATGCATGCATAATTCTATAAGAGTAATTTATAGACTTAGACTTAGACTAATAGTTTTTTTGGAAAGAGTATTGAAAAGACCATGTTTTTGCCAAAAGAAACAGCACTGACAATATTAGAGCTGAAGTAGTATAAAATATGCACTAGTAGTGACAATTTTGTTAAGAAATGTTAAGTAGAAGCTTACATAAAGAGGAATGAAGATAGGTGAATAAAAATATATGTGTATGAGCCTTATGTTTTCATATCTTTGAAAGTTGATCACCGATCCCTTCTATAATACAGAGGCAACTTTTTAAAGTAAGACTCAGATTTGTAGTTTAAACAAACTGAGGTAAGGTTTGTGTTTAAAGAAATTTTACTCTCAGGCATGATATTGATATGTTTGAAAGGCATTTGTACGCTCTTTCTAGGAGAAAATGAATGGCAAAAAAGCACCAAAGTTTATGAATAACAGAATATATTACCTAACACTGTGTGACCACTGATAACCATTTTGTAAAGCTTATGTTCTCAAATATGGTGTTAGATGGATCTGTGAGGAAAGATTAATTTTTTCCACATTTTCCTGTGATTTTCAAAACTTTATATTGTATATATCAGTGAAGAGAGCATCACATTTTATTAAAACCTCAGTATCTGCATTTATTTTTATAATGTTAGAAACATAAAATTGAAACCTGTAAGTTGTGAAGATTATAAAGTCATGTTTAAATAGAGAAGCAAAATTACTCCTTCCAAGAGCCAATAAAACTGGAAAGCATTCATTATAAAAGTAATAAAAACTTATGAGTTCCATTTTATTAAAACTACTATCCAGTTTCCTGATGGGGCTGGATTACTTAGGGAGTAAACTAGTGGCATTTCATGTCTTTCAATGGGGTTTATGACTGAGGTGAGATCTCAGGAAGTTAGATAAGTTGTTTTGATGTGCATCTTAATGAATGGGTTTATATGCCATAAGATCACAGCTCCCAATTTAACATAAGCACCTTGCTTCCGTGACATCATGCTACCTTGCTTTGTATTGGGACTGAATTATTTTTGTCTCACAATTAATGATGAGAAAGCATTAGCTTTTTGGTGGTAGTATATTAGCACTTTGTTTCATAAGTCTCTGGGTAAGTCCCTGTAAAGAAATTCCTACATGATTTCCAGGTTACTTGGTAATCTATCCTAAATACTCTCTTATTTACAATGTCTTTCAAAAATTACTACTGGTTCAAGTTTAAAATACATTTATGTCCCAGTGTATTAAAATATGTCTTAATGGAGTTAAATCTTCATAAAAATTGTACTTTCCCATGATATTTCTGATTCTGTTTTTATGTCTAGGCAACACGTATATGCAAAGCCAAATTCAAAAAAGTTGAAGCTAGTTGCAAATGTCAAAATGTTTTGTAAACATAAACTCCACAACAGTATTTTTGTCCATATTTAGTGAAGAGTAAGTGTTGGACGAGCAGCAGCAATGTCTCTGGTCATGAATATGACTACTTGAACTAATCCACTGATTATTTTTTTACCCTTTGAGTACCCACCTACCTTGACTGTAATGTAAAGAAGATACAGTAACAGAAATTAAAGAAAGCAGACAGAGCAGAGTGATGGGCAGAAGAGTGATTTAGATGTAACAGATAATGGTAGGAAAGAGAAGAATTAGGACCAAAGGACAAATTTTTTCAGTTTGTTGTAAAAGAGAGAAAAGGCCCGAAAATTCCAAACAAAATCCCAAACTAAGACAGATCTGAGTGTAGTTGTGAGAAATAAGCTAGAGCTTTGACCAAAGGAAAAACTTTTTACTATGAGAGTATAACACATTTTTCCAATATACACATTGGCCTGTTCTAGGAAGTTATTTGCCAGGTCTATGATGAGAAAGCCACTGCTTACTTTCTGCTAAGGCATATCAAAAATGGTGCATGTTAAAATATTTTGGTGTATACAAGAATACCAAAGAGAAAAGGTTCTTAAGAAAAACTTCAAAATTATTTTGGACCTGCTTGTTCATCCCACTAAGTTGTAAAGTAGAAAGAATTCATTTTTCCAAGGAGTAAAAATGCATTACAATTGTCTGTGCATCAGGACTATCTTATTGTTTGCTTTTGGTATTTATGACTGAAATGCATTCTATGAACACATTCTTTTAAATACCCATATTTGGAAATTACCCTGGAAACTGGAAATTCAGACTATTAATTAGTCTAAATTGAATTGCTTGATGTTTATTATGAAATTTAGTGAATAACTGGATATGGCATGCATGCTAATTTTGAATAAAATTTATTTTCTTTCAATTCAACATTCTGTAAAAAGTCTGGCAAACATAAAACACAGGACTAGCAATTATAACCTGTTAACCTGTATAGGTTAACCTGTATATAACCTGTATATGTTTATATTCATTTGACAGAAAGTGAAGAAATTTTGATCAAAAATCTGTAATAAATTGTTGAGTATATTATCATTAATTACTGTAGTACTCATTTTTTATCATCTTATAAATTCTCTGCCCTGTCTTTTAGCATTTAGGGAAACTTGACGTTGGTATGGAATTAGTCTTATGATCCTTTGTTTTTCTGCTGGTCCAGTATGTATCAGATAAGCAGTAGCAGCTACCACAAGAAATACAAGGTTCCAACATAGAATCATAGAATAGAATCATAGAGTGCTTAAGGTTGGAAGGGACCTCTAGAGGTCATCTAGTCCAACCCCCCCTGCACACGCAGGGCCACCTAGAGCACGTGGCACAGGACAGCATCCAAGCGGGTCTTGAAGATCTCCAGAGAAGGAGACTCCACAACCTCTCTGGGCAGCCTGTTCCAGTGCTCTGTCACCCTCACCGTCAAGAAGTTCTTCCTTAAGTTCCCGTGGAACTTTTTATGCTTCAATTTGTGGCCATTTCCTCTGGTTCTGTCAGTGACCACCAGTGAAAAGAGGCCAGCCCCATCTTCCTCATTGCCTCCCTTGAGGCACTTATAGACACAGATCAGGTCCCCTCTCAGCCTTCTCTTCTCCAGGCTGAACAGGCCCAGCTCCCTCAGCCTCTCCTCA